>BGNK01006400.1:263-26756 GCA_003297005.1 Symbiodinium sp. clade A Y106
ACCGACCACTGCTTCTCCGACGCCTGAAATCTGAATCTCTGTACAGTCTGACAGTGTCGTGACGAAGTGTACACAGACCAACATCCTCTGAAGACAAGTAGCAGCCACGTCATAGACGGTAACAAGTTTGTCACCAACATTCAGAAAACCTGATCAGAACAAGCAATCGTAACTGCTACTCTGACAACTTAACTTCGGAAAGAACTGGAAAGCATAGATTCCGGAACTAAGCCCGTGTCGTTCTAGTTGAAGAGAAAAGCCGGCATCTGCCATGGCCCCGGGAANAGAACAAGGCATCGTAACTGCTACTCTGACAACTTAACTTCGGAAAGAACTGGAAAGCATAGATTCCGGAACTAAGCCCGTGTCGTTCTAGTTGAAGAGAAAAGCCGGCATCTGCCATGACCCCGGGAACGTCACTGTGCACGGAAAACGAAGCGCAGGGAACCCTGCTCGATAATGCTGACTCTAAGTACCTGCTAGCTGATGCAAATGAGGTCCAGTGCTTCAAGATTCCTTGCTTCNGAAAACGAAGCGCAGGGAACCCTGCTCGATAATGCTGACTCTAAGTACCTGCTAGCTGATGCAAATGAGGTCCAGTGCTTCAAGATTCCTTGCTTCTTCCACGGCTCCTACGAAGAAAACGCTGTTGCCTGCGGGCAGCACCTCCGTATTGTCGTCATGTTGCAATCCGCACAAAGGCATTGCGGCTGTCCTAGTGGGCCTGTAGACAGCGACGGATTCTGAGATCTCGAAGTCAATTGTTTGTATGTGCTGAGTTGTCGATTCAAACTACCCCTCCTGGATAAGCCTGGATTCGTGTTTTCCAACCACCCCCCCTCACCCACCCCCGGCGCTGTGCATGCGGCGGCAGTGACTGTCTTCCTTGAAGAGGTCGCATCTCACCATGGGGAGGTGGTCGCCTCGGCCCGCATTCGCATGTTGTGTTGTCATGCTTGTTCCTGCAGGCTGCACCTTTGTCTTCGAGCGGCATTGCCTTGACCTCGGACTAGACAAGTTCCCAATGCTTCGGCGAGGGATACCATGTGTATGGTTTGAGTCCCCCATCAGGAGTCGANTTCCTGCAGGCTGCACCTTTGTCTTCGAGCGGCATTGCCTTGACCTCGGACTAGACAAGTTCCCAATGCTTCGGCGAGGGATACCATGTGTATGGTTTGAGTCCCCCATCAGGAGTCGACGCAACGTGGAAGCCAGGCCGCTCTGTGTGTGTGTGTAGGTGTCGCTCTGTGCTGTGATTGTTCGGCTTGGTGTCTCTTCGGCTTAACCTTTCTCGGCAAGGCGACTGGTAGTGCGACGGGACAATCACCGGAGGCCGTGCCGGGAGGTGCTAAGTTGGAATCGCCAGTGATGCTGCACAGCCTATGGTCAGGCTCTGGAGGCTGATGTCATGCCTCTGCAGGCCACGGGCATCCCAACCCAGAAGAAACCTTCGCTGCAATCCGTTTGGACGGGTCGGTGGTGACCTGGGGACACCCAAGTCGTGGCGGTGCCAAGAACACGTCTCAGCGGCAGTAAGGACACGAGCAGCTCCGAATCCGCTCCTTCTTCGCCACCTGCTTGGCACTCGGTGCTCAGCCTGGTCTTGGATTTGTTACTGCTGTATCTTGCCTTGGGCATGTTTCGGTGAATCAGGCTTTGGCCGCTGTCGAGGTCGGTAATTGATGGGATTCGAGGGGCCAGGGGTTGCTCCGGCTTGCTTTGGTCAGGATCAGGCGACTGGTGTGGCCGCAGGAGAAGAAGCAGGGATCCGTTTCGCAAACCCATCCTGAAATTTGCAACTCGCGACAGGCGAGCAATGATCCTTTGCAGAAGTGCTTGGATGAGGCTTGGGCTTGGTTGTCTTATGTTGTCGCTGAGAGCCAGTGTGTTGCGGCCCGATGGATGCAAGTCCCCGAACCTGTGGAGCAGCAGAGATGATGATTCCGCGTTTCCGGTGTTGTGGATCGGCAGGACTGTCTTTTGTAGACGACGCCCCATGCTTGAATCACCTTCGCCATCCCTCCTTTCGGNCCCGAACCTGTGGAGCAGCAGAGATGATGATTCCGCGTTTCCGGTGTTGTGGATCGGCAGGACTGTCTTTTGTAGACGACGCCCCATGCTTGAATCACCTTCGCCATCCCTCCTTTCGGTGGATGGCTCCGAAGACGGATCTCCTGACTGCCCCAATCGTCACGAGGGCAAAGACGCTTTCCGAGTTCAACAAGGCGGAGCTCCTGGAGGAAGNTCACCTTCGCCATCCCTCCTTTCGGTGGATGGCTCCGAAGACGGATCTCCTGACTGCCCCAATCGTCACGAGGGCAAAGACGCTTTCCGAGTTCAACAAGGCGGAGCTCCTGGAGGAAGCGTACGCTCGCAACCTATGGGTCAACGACCGTTGGTCCACAGTGGAGCTGAGGTCTGCTATTCAGGAGGACCGGAAGAACCCCTCGGCGGACCACCCGGGAAATGCGACCAAGGGGATGCACGCCATGAGCCTGGAGCAGTTGAAGCAGAGGGCCATGGAGCTGAACTATCACGTTCCACCCTTTGCAACTCGGGGCACGATCATGCGGATTCTTCGCGATCAAGGCGGCATGGGTCCGGAGTCGGTGCTAGGGTTCGGGCGCTTTCGTGGGAAGATGTACAAGGACACCCCGATCGGATACCGGACCTGGGCACTGCGCGAGGTGGAGAACAACGACAATCCGTCCGAGGACCTGGTGATGTTTGCCAACTGGTGGCAGGGAGAACTCCACAAGTGGCAGGGGAAACCGCCAGAGAAGGCGAGCCCCGACCCGTACGACGCCGAGGAGAATGCGACGATCCCCTACGTGGACCAAGCGAGCTCTACGGCATCGTGGGATGTTCTACATCNTTACCTCTTCCAGAGAGAATGGAACGGGACCTCCCGGCCAGTGTGAACGAGGAGGTGAGATATTTGGAGGAGCGCCTCGCATTGCTCAAGAACCAGCACGGGATTCCCCCGCGACCGTGATGGGCACCCACCACGACGGAGAGGACTACAACAACTACTTCCACATCTGCGAGGAGGCGAACAATGATGAGGGGAACCCCAGCTGCGATGATGATGACANGGATTCCCCCGCGACCGTGATGGGCACCCACCACGACGGAGAGGACTACAACAACTACTTCCACATCTGCGAGGAGGCGAACAATGATGAGGGGAACCCCAGCTGCGATGATGATGACAAGGACGGCGGTTCCTACGATGAGTTCCTCTTCCACTTGGACAGCGAGGTCACAAAGGAAATCTACGAGACGGAGTACAAACCTGACGTCAATATGAAGTGGCTTACCCAAGGCATTGTGCCAGTGGAGTCCAAGGATGCGGAACGCNACAAAGGAAATCTACGAGACGGAGTACAAACCTGACGTCAATATGAAGTGGCTTACCCAAGGCATTGTGCCAGTGGAGTCCAAGGATGCGGAACGCCCCGGCAAGCTCCTGGCACTCTCCAACACCGAGCAACGGGCACGCAAGGGCCTCGTGGATGCTGAGCGGATCTGGGAGGGCCACCTGCAGCCCGTGACGACCCCTGCGCCACCGTCGCCCCGGCGCCCCCAGCCACCGGCCTCGCAGGGGACGACAGGCAGTCGCAGGGGACGGGGTGGGAGCCGTCGTCGACACAGCCAACCCTACTNGTGGGGTTGTGCAGCTCGGTGGCGTGCGCCCAGTGCTCCGCGATGATGTCCTGGCACGAGTCCGAAACTTAGTAGGGATCGCTGGCTTGCAGTGCTTTGAGCGATGAGGAAGAGTGACCAGTGCGTGCTCAGGCTCTTCTCCCTGTGTAGCTGACGGTGTAGCTGATGGCAATAACTTCGCATGTCCCAATAGCAGCGCAAAAAGCCTCTGACGTGCGCATTGCATCCTCCAAAACGCTCACCATGCAGTAGCAGAATCCGCGCATCTCCCGAGCACCCTCTTAGACTGTAGAGAAAGCTCAGGCACTGGCAGCGTCCTCCGGTCGACCCCAAATGTGCAGACGTGTCGGCTCTGGCAAGAAGCTCTCGATACTCTGTGCAGCATGGCGGCGACTCTACGCAGGTTGGCCATGGCGGTGATTTGCGGTGCAGCCCTGAGGCCCGTGTTGCAGAGAGCCTTGAGTCGCGTCGCGGCTCTGGTTCTGTTTTGGCTCCGGGCTCGGAGCTCGCAAACACTCTGGAGGCTGTCGGGTGTACCCTGGCAAGAGGAAACGGCGCGCGAGCCCCTGGCTTGGTTGCAGGCCCCGTGCTCCCAATGCGAGGCCTGGGGCGAGCGCTGGCAGCGCCTCCACGCTGCCCTGCACCACATCGCCAAACCTCCGGGAAGCAGGGAGCCGGACCGGTGCTGCTCTGCGACCGGGCACGCCGCCATCGCCGTGAGGCGGGCAATTCCGGAAGAAGCGGCGGCCTGCTGGCTGCATCGCATCAGGGCGCCGCCGGCTGCCGTGGCCTGGGATTGCAGGGCTCTGTCTCAGGAGGCGGCCACGCACGGCTTCGCGCTGGGAGACTTCGCTTCTTCCTGTTTGAAGCGTCGCGACGCCGCGGACTACGCCAACAGGTGGGGGGTCAAGCTCCAGGAAGTCCTCCTGGACCGCTGCCAGCTCGACGCCTGCAGCGTGGCTTCGATTCGTTTGGAGGAGCTGGTGGAGCGCTGGCCCGACGCTCTCCGGCAGGCACAAAAGGTGGGAGGCGCACTCCGACGATGCCTGGCGGAGCAGACTGGCGAGGCCACGCCACGTCCCTGGGACCTGTGGTTGCAGCTGCCCTTGCAGCGCCTACACGCCGAGCTGCACCATGTTTGGTTTCAATGGAAGCTGGAAGCCACCCTGAGAACGGTAGGCAAGCAGTAGTAGTGCTCGCAGCTCGAGTCGAAAAAGAGGGCCGTGCCGGGAATAGAGTCGTGTTGTGCCTCGACTTCATTCGGTGTCGACTTCTGGCTCGAGCGAGCTGCCGCCAGTGGCAATACTTTAGAAAATGTTTTGCCTAGAGGACCGTTGGACCTGAAGACACCTAGAGAGCGNTGTTGTGCCTCGACTTCATTCGGTGTCGACTTCTGGCTCGAGCGAGCTGCCGCCAGTGGCAATACTTTAGAAAATGTTTTGCCTAGAGGACCGTTGGACCTGAAGACACCTAGAGAGCGCGGGGCTGGGCCCCGCCATGCCTCCGCTGCGGTTTCAAGGTAGCATGCCTGGCAAGGAGGATGCCAGGGCCCTAAAATCGTGCAATGCCGCGGACCGACCTGTCAGACCCTGCAAGGTCATGGTATCGGCATTGACATGAAGCAGGAGCGGCCGCTTTTCCTTGTGTGTCAGACTTTGAGCCGACCCAGGTCTACGCTGCGGTTTCTAAGTAGCATGCCTGGCAGGGAGGATGCCAGGGCCCTAAAATCGTGCAATAGCGAGATTGCCAAATCTAGCTCTGCAAAAACGACGGACCAGCAGTGGAAGGACAAAATTGGGCGATGATGTCACGGCAACCAGGACTGCAATGACCAGTCGGGGGGCAGTCCTGACTTCACCTGCGTCTCTGCGGTTGGTAGCCTTTGGACGGGCCCTGCCATCTGTGCCGCCATGTCGCACTCAAGATCAGATTGCAAAGCCGATGAGGGCAAATTTTTCACCGAAGCACCCGAAGCACCCGGAACGAACAGCTACTGCACCTGGGACTGGGCAGTGCCTCTGGGGTTTTCCTGCAACTCGGACGCGAATTGCGCGGCGTGGGACAAAGGCACCAAGGGCGGCGTGTGCGCGAACCATATCTGTACGTTGAAATGTGACACTGACAGCGACTGTGCCACGGGAGGCAGGTGTGATAACGAGATCTGCAAGTGGGGCGAGTGACGAGGCCCAGCTTCACCATGTCTGCATTGCTCATGTATTCTACCCTCCAGCCAGGATTAGCTGCCTCCTGCTTGGCGAAGTGGGCACGCAAACGTGGAGTGAGGTGCTGAGCTTTACCCACACGAATGTTCGCGCGCCGTGTGGAGCCGGCACGCAGCTCGCGGACCGACCTGTCAGACACTGCAGGGTCATGGTATGGGCATTGACATGAAGCAGGAGCGGACGCTTTTCTTGTGCGTCAGACTTNGGACCGACCTGTCAGACACTGCAGGGTCATGGTATGGGCATTGACATGAAGCAGGAGCGGACGCTTTTCTTGTGCGTCAGACTTTAAGCCGACCCAGGTCTACCTTGATTGCGGCTATGTCAGACCCACGCTACCTACCTACCTACCTACCTACTTACCTACCTACCTACCTACCTGCCTACCTACCTGCCTACCTACCTACCTACCTACCTTACCTACCTTACCTACCTTACCTACCTTACCTACCTTACCTACCTACCTACCTACCTAACTAACCTAACCTACCTACCTACCTACCTACGTACCTACCTACCTACCTACCTATACCTACCTACCTATACCTACCTACCTACCTACCCACCTACCTACCTACCTACTTACCTACCTACCTACCTACCTAACCTACCTACCTACCTACCTAGTTGCCAAACTGCTTCAGATGATTGCGTCCAAGGCTTTTTTGCTTATAGGTTTCTCGCGGGCCCTTGTGTGATTGGCTGTCCTTGCAGGATGGCATTGGCATATCTCTTGGCACCTACGTGTGCAATTTCGAAGTTGTGCTTGGGAGGCTCCTTGNTTTTTGCTTATAGGTTTCTCGCGGGCCCTTGTGTGATTGGCTGTCCTTGCAGGATGGCATTGGCATATCTCTTGGCACCTACGTGTGCAATTTCGAAGTTGTGCTTGGGAGGCTCCTTGTTTGATGTGCATGCATCGATGTCGATGCACCCAATTGATCTGTATTTGACGCAATCAGGTTTATCGAGCAAGGATGCCAGAGACTTTAGCTGCGGCCACTGCAAGCTATCGTCCAGNTTTTCGTTGTTGTCTTGTCTTGCAGTTTGCTGACAGGCAGTGCTTCGTTGAGGGCAGAAATCGGCGATCGGTGACAAGACATGTGAAAAACCTGTGTCCTCCGAGCTTCGTGAAAAAAAAGTCGCGGTTGATGACGTGTTGTTGCTGTTGTCAAGCATGTTTGGGATGCACTCTGTGCTGTCTCCTTGTCCACTGTCAAGCATGCTTGGAATACTTCAATACATGGGCACAANAAAAAAAGTCGCGGTTGATGACGTGTTGTTGCTGTTGTCAAGCATGTTTGGGATGCACTCTGTGCTGTCTCCTTGTCCACTGTCAAGCATGCTTGGAATACTTCAATACATGGGCACAAGGCTCGAGACTCCCTTGCAGTGCAGCGAAGTAGCAGGAGAAGCGTTTCTTGTGCCATGGCAGCAGCGGGAGGCAATCCTTCTTTCATCTACGGCGCACTGCGCTCCACCGANGAGACTCCCTTGCAGTGCAGCGAAGTAGCAGGAGAAGCGTTTCTTGTGCCATGGCAGCAGCGGGAGGCAATCCTTCTTTCATCTACGGCGCACTGCGCTCCACCGAGGTTGTGGAACGTCGGACGAAGCTCTTGCCCTATCCCTCCTCATCATCGTCGTCTTCCGGCAACGACCACCCTGACGAGAGCAAGATCAGCGGCTCCAGCAGCAGCTCCGCTGAGAAGTCCTCCTCTTCAGTGGCGCGCGCCACACAAGAATTGGAGATCATCGGAATCAACCAGAACAATGGGCGGCCTAGCGCGCTGCGGCCATCGAGATTTGAGCGCGCCACACAAGAATTGGAGATCATCGGAATCAACCAGANGCGCGCTGCGGCCATCGAGATTTGCGCGCGCCACACAAGAATTGGAGATCATCGGAATCAACCAGAACAATGGGCGGCCTAGCGCGCTGCGGCCATCGAGATTTTTCAAATCGAGTTCACCAGGCAGCTGAACATGATCAATTCGCAGAAAAAAAAGAGACGAGTGACAGCCAGTCACGAGCAACTGCTGTTAGAGCGCATTTGCAGGTGTTTTCAACCCGTGAACCTCTTTGCATGCTNACGAGCAACTGCTGTTAGAGCGCATTTGCAGGTGTTTTCAACCCGTGAACCTCTTTGCATGCTTTTTGAGAAAATCAGCATGGTGCTTTCTGACGTTTGCAGGTGTTTCACAACAACAACTTTGCAATTCAAAACCCACTCTGCATGATTGATTTTCCACATGTCCTCATTTGCGAGTGCTTCGGTCATGGAAGACGCATGCGGTGATCAGTTGGGTTTTGCATTTGCATGTGTGATTTGCTACATGNTCATCAGGCAGCTGAACATGATCAATTCGCAGAAAAAAAAGAGACGAGTGACAGCCAGTCACGAGCAACTGCTGTTAGAGCGCATTTGCAGGTGTTTTCAACCCGTGAACCTCTTTGCAAGCTTTTTGAGAAAATCAGCATGGTGCTTTCTGACGTTTGCAGGTGTTTCACAACAACAAATTTGCAACTCAAAACCCACTCTGCATGATTGATTTTCCACATGTCCTCATTTGCGAGTGNGAGACTCCCTTGCAGTGCAGCGAAGTAGCAGGAGAAGCGTTTCTTGTGCCATGGCAGCAGCGGGAGGCAATCCTTCTTTCATCTACGGCGCACTGCGCTCCACCGAGGTTGTGGAACGTGAGAGCCTGGGCGACGGAAGACACAAGCACATTGGCGAGTGCTGCGATCATGGAAGACACAAGCAGTGATCACTTGGTTTTTGCATGTGCATCACACTAAAAGATGTACAACCCTCTCGCCAGAGTCCGGGCGTGCAAGACACAAGCTGCGATCTGTTTGATTTTGGAACAGCAAAGGCTATGAGTTTTTGCATGTGCATGTGTGATTTTCTACATCAGCTGTTTGGCTTTCGACAGTTGTATTGAACCTGAACTTTTGAGCTTTCGAGTCTCGACTCGCCATGGATCGCTTGTACGTCACCGATCTCGGACGGATGCCGGCCTCGATTCCTGCAATTTGGCTAGATGAAGCCCGGGCCTCATGTCCATTCCATACATTCATTCTTGTTCTGGCAGACGGACTCAAAGGCTGGATGCTCTGAAGCAGATGGTGAAATCCCATCTCCCACCTATGCACATTTGGCCACTGGCTTATTATTGATATAAATTTGTGATGATAATGCATCCTGGAGCAGTGTGACAAGCAAAAACTGAGGTGGCACATTGTCAAGAGTTACAGAGCATGGGCTGTCGCTTGGCGGAAGACGGGTTGCCCTTTGCTGGCATCGATGGCTTCCGGCCGCAGAGTTGGGAGAAGGTGCGGGTTTCCGGAATGATTCGGTTCGAGTGCTTTCTCCTTACTTGCATGGTTGGGCCAGGTGCTGGGTCCCGCTGCCGCCAATCCCTCGCTGCTGCTTTGGGGATCTCCTCATATTAACGCGCCTTGTTTGCATTGCGACATGTAGAGACATTCTCATTTTTTNGTCCCGCTGCCGCCAATCCCTCGCTGCTGCTTTGGGGATCTCCTCATATTAACGCGCCTTGTTTGCATTGCGACATGTAGAGACATTCTCATTTTTTCCAGAACAAGGTCTGCGATGTGGAAGATGTCAGCAGCGGTCCGCGTGGTGAGAACGCATGGTTCAAAGCATGCGCATTCGCATCTATGATGTGGAAGGTGCAAGAGCCTCATTTTTTGTTATTGCGGCAGTAAGAGCTGAGTGACACATGGCAGTGCCAAGGCCCGATGGATCCTGCGTCATGATGTNCATGCGCATTCGCATCTATGATGTGGAAGGTGCAAGAGCCTCATTTTTTGTTATTGCGGCAGTAAGAGCTGAGTGACACATGGCAGTGCCAAGGCCCGATGGATCCTGCGTCATGATGTACCCGGGCAAATACCAAGTGGAATACCACCGACCTCCTCCTAACCACATCATGATCATTGGAGAATGCGATGCAGGCTCGACAATGCATATACAGTCAGCAGCTACAAAGTGATGAGAAGCTTTTTCTGGTCCAGGGGAGTACGAGCCACTGCAGAGCTCGCAGACTGGCCTGGAGCCCATAGAATCGGCGGGCGAGCCTCTCTGCGTTGCCATGGCCCTGCATCATTCTCACCTCTCGTGTCTGACGTGGACGCAGGAGCATCTCGAAAAATGAAGTAGTGCATAAGCGTNGGAGCCCATAGAATCGGCGGGCGAGCCTCTCTGCGTTGCCATGGCCCTGCATCATTCTCACCTCTCGTGTCTGACGTGGACGCAGGAGCATCTCGAAAAATGAAGTAGTGCATAAGCGTCCCGACGCCTCATATACCCCTCTTCTCCTCCATCAAGTCACAGCAGGACGGCCGTTGCATCGACATCCTTGCCACTGTTGCCAAACTGCTTCAGATGATTGCGTCCAAGGCCTTTTTGCTTANGACGCCTCATATACCCCTCTTCTCCTCCATCAAGTCACAGCAGGACGGCCGTTGCATCGACATCCTTGCCACTGTTGCCAAACTGCTTCAGATGATTGCGTCCAAGGCCTTTTTGCTTATAGGTTTCTCGCGGGCCCTTGTGTGATTGGCTGTCCTTGCAGGATGGCATTAGCATATCTCTTGGCACCTACGTGTGCAATTTCGAAGTTGTGCTTGGGAGGCTCCTTGTTTGNGTGTGATTGGCTGTCCTTGCAGGATGGCATTAGCATATCTCTTGGCACCTACGTGTGCAATTTCGAAGTTGTGCTTGGGAGGCTCCTTGTTTGATGTGCATGCATCGATGTCGATGCACCCAATTGATCTGTATTTGACACAATCAGGTTTATCGAGCAAGGATGCCAGAGACTTTAGCTGCGGCCACTGCAAGCTATCGTCCAAAGAGGCCANTGTGCATGCATCGATGTCGATGCACCCAATTGATCTGTATTTGACACAATCAGGTTTATCGAGCAAGGATGCCAGAGACTTTAGCTGCGGCCACTGCAAGCTATCGTCCAAAGAGGCCATGAATGCAGGTAAGAAAGACATGAAAGAGACAGTGACACTGTACAGTACATTTTCGTTGTTGTCAACAGAACGTCAAACGACTGTCCGTCACGAAGCAAGAGGGCAGAAATCGGCGATCGGTGACAAGACATGTGAAAAACCTGTGTCCTCCGAGCTTCGTGAAAAAAAGTCGCGGTTGATGAGGTGTTGTTGCTGTTGTCAAGCATGTTTGGGATGCACTCTGTGCTGTCTCCTTGTCCACTGTCAAGCATGCTTGGAATACTTTAATACATGGGCACAAGGCTCGAGGCTCCCTTGCAGTGCAGCGAAGTAGCAGGAGAAGCGTTTCTTGCGCCATGGCAGCAGCGGGGGGCAATCCTTCTTTCATCTACGGCGCACTGCGCTCCACCGAGGTTGTGGAACGTCGGACGAAGCTCTTGCCCTATCCCTCCTCATCGTCGTCGTCTTCCGGCAACGACCACCCTGACGAGAGCAAGATCAGCGGCTCCAGCCGCAGCTCCGCTGAGAAGTCCTCCTCTTCAGTGGCGCGCGCCACACAAGAATTGGAGATCATCGGAATCAACCAGAACAATGGGCGGCCTAGTGCGCTGCGGCCATCGAGATTTGAGCGCGCCACACAAGAATTGGAGATCATCGGAATCAACCAGAACAATGGGCGGCCTAGCGCGCTGCGGCCATCGAGATTTGCGCGCGCCACACAAGANAAGAATTGGAGATCATCGGAATCAACCAGAACAATGGGCGGCCTAGCGCGCTGCGGCCATCGAGATTTTTCAAATCGAGTTCATCAGGCAGCTGAACATGATCAATTCGCAGAAAAAAAGAGACGAGTGACAGCCAGTCACGAGCAACTGCTGTTAGAGCGCATTTGCAGGTGTTTTCAACCCGTGAACCTCTTTGCATGCTTTTTGAGTTTTAGTCGTACCACGAAAGACACGTTTGCAGGTGTTTCACAACAACAAATTTGCAACTCAAAACCCACTCTGCATGATTGATTTTCCACATGTCCTCATTTGCGAGTGCTTCGGTCATAGAAGACGCATGCGGTGATCAGTTGGGTTTTGCATTTGCATGTGTGATTTGCTACATGTCGAGAGTCGTGAGAGCCTGGGCGACGGAAGACACGAGCACATTGGCGAGTGCTGCGATCATGGAAGACACAAGCAGTGATCACTTGGTTTTTGCATGTGCATGTCACTAAAAGATGTACAACCCTCAGCGGTCTCAGGCCCGCACGTTCTGTCAAGCTGCGATCTGTTTGATTTTGGAACAGCAAAGGCTATGAGTTTTTGCATGTGCATGTGTGATTTTCCAGATGTTGAGAGTCGCCAGAGTCTCGGCGATGCAAGACAGATGATGGCTCAATTGTGCACGGGGGGCAGAAGGTAGCATATTTGCTGGAGGGGCAAAAGGCAAGGGAACCAGCCGTGGCTGGCTGGGCATTGCCGAACACTTTGCACGACTATGCCACCTGGGAGGACGACCGAAAGTTGGCGAAGATTCAGTGGGTGCACAACCCTGACAACCTCAGCTGGGACGACATGAATCAGTCAAACAGGGAGGCCATGCTGGCCAAGCGCCGCCTACCCGCCCCATGGGCGTGGAAGCGCAACCGGCAGTTCTCGCAGCTGGGGTGGCCTTTTATCGAACTTCCCCGTGAATATCTGCAGAGCAGTCCAGGACGCATCCATGCCATGCTCTCAAGAGTTTAGGCTCATTTAAGGTTTGAGGGTTTACGGTTTAGGACCGCTTACGGCTCCGGGGTTTAGGGTTTAGGTTATACATCCGTTTAGAGCTACAAGCGTTGAGCATGCATTTAGGCTTCGAGGGTCTTTGGTTAAGGGCTTATCGTTATTTGTTGTGTCTAGTTACTAGTTGGTTGATGTACGGTCTAGAGTTGTTCGTGCGCAGGTGCACGGCTCAGGGTTAAAAGACTTGTTGGGCTCAGAGTTTAGAGTTTAGAGTTCGACTCGAACTTGTTGAAGACCCCGGCTACGACGAACGATCAAAAAATAACCCTAGAAGGCCGCAAACCCTTTGCACCCCATAATCCCCCTTGAAACTCTAGAAGCCACGGGCCACGACTCATGCGCTGAGATATAGCAGTTTCTTCCCCAAACCTTCCCGCATCGTGTCGGTTTTGGTTTTGTTTTTTTTTCACGAATCAGACTTGCTTGTGTTGGGGGTTCCACTTGGTTGCAGGCGGCGAAGGCTCCCGCGCCTCGCAAGACAAGACCTTCTGCGTGACTCGGCAGCACGCGTTCACAGGATCTTCGAAGGTGGCCTCATCCACCGATGGAACCGGATGCAGGAGTCCAATGGCCTGCAGGGATGGGCAGTCCAAGTGGACGATCTCATCGTAGGCTTGAACGGACAGCACGAGTTCTCAACCTCGAGTTGGGAGTTTCACACAGCAACCTCCTTGAACCTTTTGATCATGCGCTGACGAGGGTTAATGTTCCAGGGGGGTGTGCTCGGGTTTTAGTCAGCTTAGCATTGCGTATCCTAGGCATAGGCCGGGTGTAGCTCGAACAATGGAGTATTGGAGCACACCCCCCCCCACCCCAATCGTTCCGTACAGCTTTTGCACAACCCTTATCAGATATCAAGCAACAGCGGCACCGAAGTGATGCACATGGCATGGCCGAAGCAAGGCAGGAGTCAGACNAACCCTTATCAGATATCAAGCAACAGCGGCACCGAAGTGATGCACATGGCATGGCCGAAGCAAGGCAGGAGTCAGACCCCTGTTTCTGTTCTTTATGCCATGTATCCGTATCCACTGTGTAAGGTGCCAAGCTGGCGAACTGGCAACAATGCTTCGTGTGTGCCGGGCAAAAGAACTCTGAGTCTGCATGCTGCAAACCGTCAGTCTCGTAAGTTGGAGCAGCCACTTTGAATTGCAACNAAGGTGCCAAGCTGGCGAACTGGCAACAATGCTTCGTGTGTGCCGGGCAAAAGAACTCTGAGTCTGCATGCTGCAAACCGTCAGTCTCGTAAGTTGGAGCAGCCACTTTGAATTGCAACAGATGATTGTTTTTCTGCAAACGATGGTGGCAGGCGACTTCGGCAGACGATGACCGCAGGGATCTCAGGAGTCGTTGAAGTTCCGAAAAGTCTCGTAAGTCTTAAGTTCGAGCAGCCAATTTCAATTGCAACAGATGATTATCTTTCTGGAACGATGCTGGCAGGCGACTTCGGCTGACGATGACCGCAGGGATCTGAGGAGTCTCTGAATTTCTGACAAGTCTCCTAAGTTTGAGCAGCCACTTTGAATTGCAACAGATGATTGCTTTTTTCTGCAAACGATGGTGGCAGGCGACTTCGGCAGACGATGACCGCAGGGATCNCTCTGAATTTCTGACAAGTCTCCTAAGTTTGAGCAGCCACTTTGAATTGCAACAGATGATTGCTTTTTTCTGCAAACGATGGTGGCAGGCGACTTCGGCAGACGATGACCGCAGGGATCCCAGAAATCTTTGAATTTCCGAACAGCTGGTGAAAGTGTCGGACTTTATTGTTGTGTCATGAATGGCGCTGGAGAAAGTGCATCCTGCCGCTGGTGATAGTGCTTGACAGACGACGACCTNGTTGTGTCATGAATGGCGCTGGAGAAAGTGCATCCTGCCGCTGGTGATAGTGCTTGACAGACGACGACCTGTGCTTAGTGCTTCTGCTGCTGATAGTGAGATAAATATACACAAACAAGCATATACATATAAACTGAAACTAGGAGTGGATACTGAGGCCCCAAGCATGCTGAAAGTTTTCTGGCTTGGGGATTCGAGGTTTTTGTCTTGGAGTTCAAGAAAGTACTGTGGCTATCCATATTCAGCAACCCAAAGCAGCACTGCCAAGCCCTCCTGTCTCCAATTATGCCAAGGCTGGCACCGGACCACGGATGGCGATGCGGCCTCTGTCCTGCACCAAGACCCCGAACCAATCCGGCTTTGGAATGCAGATTGAATAGTTGCTTCGGGCTCTTTTCCTGCTGTGGCATTCGCACATACATCCAGACTCCGGAAACGGAAAGCTTTATATAGACCGAGACCAGTCAACAAGCCCCGAAAATTTTNTGCAGATTGAATAGTTGCTTCGGGCTCTTTTCCTGCTGTGGCATTCGCACATACATCCAGACTCCGGAAACGGAAAGCTTTATATAGACCGAGACCAGTCAACAAGCCCCGAAAATTTTCTTTTAATTTTAAAGGCGCTGGGGTTAGAGACCGAATAGTTTCAGGCCGAAGGGCAAGGAATTGAATTCGACAACCGCCTATTCTCCACCATCCGCCCCATCAAGCCCGACCCCTTCACCNTTTTAATTTTAAAGGCGCTGGGGTTAGAGACCGAATAGTTTCAGGCCGAAGGGCAAGGAATTGAATTCGACAACCGCCTATTCTCCACCATCCGCCCCATCAAGCCCGACCCCTTCACCGGCATCCCCACTTCCTCACACGCACCCGTATTGACTTCTTCCTCACCCTCCCTTGCCATCCTCCGGTGATGGCTCGCGGGTGCTTGTGGTAAGGCTTTTTTGTCTTGGCAAATGCAGCGATGATGGATCGCGGATGCTTGTGGTAAGGTTTTTTGTCTTGGCAAATGCCCTGCTGATGGTTCACAGGTGCTTGTGGTAAGGTTTTTGTCTTGGCAATTGCCCNGGCAAATGCAGCGATGATGGATCGCGGATGCTTGTGGTAAGGTTTTTTGTCTTGGCAAATGCCCTGCTGATGGTTCACAGGTGCTTGTGGTAAGGTTTTTGTCTTGGCAATTGCCCGGGTGTTCGTTCGTTCATGGTTGCGGTCCGGTTTTTGTCTTGGCAACTGCCCCCGGTGATGGTTCGCGGATGCTTGTGGCAAGGTTTTTTGTCTTGGCAAATGCCCTGCTGATGGTTCACAGGTGCTTGTGGTAAGGTTTTTGTCTTGGCAATTGCCCCGGTGTTCGTTNGTTTTTTGTCTTGGCAAATGCCCTGCTGATGGTTCACAGGTGCTTGTGGTAAGGTTTTTGTCTTGGCAATTGCCCCGGTGTTCGTTCGTTCATGGTTGCGGTCCGGTTTTTGTCTTGGCGAATGCCCCGGTGATTGTTCGCGGATGCTTCTGGTAAGGTTTTTGTCTTGGCAAATGCCCCGGTGATAGCTCGCGGGTGCTTGTGGTAAGGTTTTTGTCTTGGCAAATGCCCTGCTGATGGTTCACAGGTGCTTGTGGTAAGGTTTTTGTCTTGGCAAATGCCCCGGTGATAGCTCGCGGGTGCTTGTGGTAAGGTTTTTGTCTTGGCAATTGCCCCGGTGATGGTTCGCGGAACGAACACCATTCCAAAAACAGAACCGTTTTGCCCCGGTGATGGTTCGCGGATGCTTGTGGTAAGGTTTTTGTCTTGGCAAATGCCCCGGTGACGGCTCGCGGTTGCTTGTGGTAGGTTTTCGTGTTGGCAAACGCAGCGATGATGGCTCGCAGGTGCTTGTGTTGAGGTTTTTTGTCTTGGCAAAGGCCCCGGTAATGGTTCGCGGATGCTTGTGGTAAGGTTTCTGTCTTGCNGGTGCTTGTGTTGAGGTTTTTTGTCTTGGCAAAGGCCCCGGTAATGGTTCGCGGATGCTTGTGGTAAGGTTTCTGTCTTGCCAAATGCCTCGGTGATGGCTCGCGGTTGCTTGTGGAAAGGTTTTCGTGTTGGTAAATGCAGAGATGATGGCTCGCAGGTGCTTGTGGTAAGGTTTTTGTCTTGGCAAATGCCCCGGTGCTGGTTCGCGGATGCTGGTGGTAAGGTTTTTGTCTTGGCAAATGTCCNTGTTGGTAAATGCAGAGATGATGGCTCGCAGGTGCTTGTGGTAAGGTTTTTGTCTTGGCAAATGCCCCGGTGCTGGTTCGCGGATGCTGGTGGTAAGGTTTTTGTCTTGGCAAATGTCCCGGTGATAGATCGGGGATGCTTGTGGTAAGGTTTTTGTCTTGGCAAATGCCCCGGTGATAGCTCGCGGGTGCTTGTGGCAAAGTTTTTGTCTTGGCAAATGCCCCGGTGATGGTTCGCGGATGCTTGTGGTAAGGTTTTTGTCTTGGCAAATGCCCCGGTGATGGCTCGCGAATGCTTGTGGTNGCGGGTGCTTGTGGCAAAGTTTTTGTCTTGGCAAATGCCCCGGTGATGGTTCGCGGATGCTTGTGGTAAGGTTTTTGTCTTGGCAAATGCCCCGGTGATGGCTCGCGAATGCTTGTGGTTCGGGTTTTGTCTTGGCCCAGCCCAGCTCAGCTCAGCCCAGCCCAGCCCAGCCCAGCCCCTACCTACCTACCTACCTACCTTACCTACCTGCCTACCTTACCTACCTACCTTACCTACCTACCTTACCTACCTACCTACCTACTTACCTACCTACCTACCTACCTAACCTACCTACCTACCTACCTAACTACCTACCTACCTACCTTCCTACCTGCCTACCTGCCTACCTGCCTACCTACCTACCTACCTACCTACTTACCTACCTACCTACCTACCTTACCTTCCTACCTACCTTACCTACCTACCTTTCCTACCTACCTTACCTACCTACCTTACCTACCTACCTTACCTACCTACCTTACCTACCTACCTTACCTACCTACCTACCTACCTACTTACCTACCTACCTACTTACCTACTTACCTACCTACTTACCTACCTACCTACTTACCTACTTACCTACCTACCTACCTACCTACCTACCGACCTTACCTACCGACCTACCTACCTACCTACCTACCTACCTCCCCCCCCTACCTACCTACCTACCTACTTACCTACCTACCTACCTACTTACCTACCTACCTACCTACCTACCTTCCCTCCCTTCCTGCCTACCTACCTACCTACCTACCTTACCTTACCTTACCTTACCTTATCTTACCTTACCTTACCTTACCTTACGTTACCTTACCTTACCTTACCTTACCTTTACCTACCTACCTACCTACCAACCTACCAACCTACCACCTACCTACCTACCTACCTACTTACCTACCTACCTACCTACTTACCTACCTACCTACCTACCTACTTACCTACCTACCTACCTACCTACTTCAGCTCTGCTTGCGTACCCGGCACTAAGGGCAGGCAAAAACCTCTGTGAGAATCGCAGATCGGGTTGATTTTGGTGGCCTCCCTGGAGAAATCCCATGATCATAGACCCTACCAGGCGCAAACTTTGACTTGTGGGGGGAAGAGGACAGCACAGCCATCCGCCACTTAAAACAAAAAGTCTCATCACCTTAACTTTGAAGGGTTTTTAGGGCCTGCGGGTTGGTTAGGGATTGTGTTCACGCCNGACAGCACAGCCATCCGCCGCTTAAAACAAAAAGTCTCATCACCTTAACTTTGAAGGGTTTTTAGGGCCTGCGGGTTGGTTAGGGATTGTGTTCACGCCTCCTCTAGATTGTGCTTTGGGGTGTTTGAAGTGGCTTTTGTGAACCTAGCGGAGTGGAGTCTGTGTATACCGATTTGGATGCTTTTTTAGAGATTGCATGCCAGCAACAGGCTTCAGCACGAGAGCTCCGAAGCTCAAGAAACACTGTGTCGAGCAGAATCTCCGGGGAAGACAGCTGTGAGTGGCCCCACTGAAGTCAAACCCGTTGGCCCGACTTTGCGAAAGCGAAGTGGAGCAACGCCAACATTGCGCGAGCCTCATTCTTCGCTGTTGAAGGTGCAGTCAGTGTTCGATCATTCTCAGTTCGCATCGGAGGTCCCCGGCAGCCCCATCTCTGCAGAAGGAAATCTTCTGCGGCTGAACATCGAGGCATGCGGCACTGTAGTACTATAGGGCTACAGTTACTATAGCCACTATAGCCAGGGGGGCCAACTCCATCCAACAACGTGAAGTTGCTATAGCATGAGAGCAGGGCCCGGATCACCAGAGCGCATCCCCGAATAGTGAACAGTGCTTAGCGAGTGGTGTTTCGTCGCCCGCTGCCACAGGAATCTTGAAAAGTCACCCTGGCAAAGAACAATTCTTGACTCTTGAGCTAACTAGACTTGTCACTGCTTCTCTGTATTGAACAATGCTCGGCTAGAGTTAATTATTAATATGTTGGTCTTATTACAATCACATACTCAGCAGGACTACTACTACTACTACNCTAACTAGACTTGTCACTGCTTCTCTGTATTGAACAATGCTCGGCTAGAGTTAATTATTAATATGTTGGTCTTATTACAATCACATACTCAGCAGGACTACTACTACTACTACTACTACAACTACTATTACTACCACTACTACTCCTGCTACTACTACTACTACTATTACTGCAACAACTACTACTACTACTACCACTACTACTACTACAATTACTACTACTACTACTACCACCACCACCACTACTACTACTACTACTACTATTACTATTATAACTACTACTACTACTGCTACTTCTACTACTACTACCACGACTACTACCATACTAGTACTACTACTCATACGACAACAACAACAACTACTACTACTACTACTACTCCTACTCTACTACTACTACTACTACTACTACTACTATAACACTACCACTACTAGGTTACTAGGTACTCCCAGGAGCCTTGTGACCATACCACAGATCTGCACTCATTGGTGCCAGTGTCAGGCATNACTACTACTACTACTATAACACTACCACTACTAGGTTACTAGGTACTCCCAGGAGCCTTGTGACCATACCACAGATCTGCACTCATTGGTGCCAGTGTCAGGCATCCTATCAGTGCGACCTCACACTGGCGATCCCACACATCGCACTACTCCGGTGTGGCTCTCAGACTTAACTCTCCTTTGTGCTCGGCTTCACAGGTCCTGGCAGCTAGGCAGCTCTGACACACATCATTGGATCCGTCTAGGCTCGAGTTCGCGACGGCACATCCATTCTCCGGGTAGGACCCCCTCTTTGGGCAGCATGGGTAAGGAAGGAGGCGTCTC
Source organism: Symbiodinium sp. clade A Y106 (assembly GCA_003297005.1). Taxonomy (NCBI): domain Eukaryota; class Dinophyceae; order Suessiales; family Symbiodiniaceae; genus Symbiodinium; species Symbiodinium sp. clade A. Next base: position 20,073 of record BGNK01006400.1, read on the forward strand.
CACCCCTTTTCCGCTTAAGCCCNATCATTGGATCCGTCTAGGCTCGAGTTCGCGACGGCACATCCATTCTCCGGGTAGGACCCCCTCTTTGGGCAGCATGGGTAAGGAAGGAGGCGTCTCCACCCCTTTTCCGCTTAAGCCCGCACACATGCAGCCCCAACGTGTTTGCCTTCGTCACAACTCGCAGGGCTCAGATCCTATCGAAGATTGCTGTGAATTGCAGGATTCGATGCAACCGCCTGAGCATTGCCGACTTTCTCANGCACACATGCAGCCCCAACGTGTTTGCCTTCGTCACAACTCGCAGGGCTCAGATCCTATCGAAGATTGCTGTGAATTGCAGGATTCGATGCAACCGCCTGAGCATTGCCGACTTTCTCACCAATGCACAGCTCGGCGTGATCATTCCTTAATCCAAAACGCTAAACCCCTAAACCCCTACATCCAGCCGTCTTCATCATCTTCAAGGCCTTGAATTTGGGATGGGGGTTTAGGGTTGGGATTTCCTCACCAGGCGAGCCCTTTCGGCCCTGGTCTCCAACTGGGTCAGCCCTTTGGGCCCAGTTTCTCTCACTGGGTGAGCCCTTTGGGCCCCAGTTTCTTTCTTCCACTGGGTGAGCCTTTGGCCCCAGCGCTGGGTGAGCCTTTGGCCCCAGCACTGCGTGAGCCTCTGGCCCCAGCACTGGGTGAGCCTTTTGGCCCCAGTATCGGGTGCGCCCTTTGTGGCCCCGGTTTGTCTGACTGGGTGAGCCTTTGGCCCCAGACCTTGTTGCTCTCTATGACTGGGCGAGCCTTTGGCCCCAGTGCAACGCCACCACCATCACCATCATGATCATCATGATCATCATCATCGTCATCATCATCATCCTCGTCGTCATGATCCTCATCCTAATCCTTCTCCTCATCCTCATCGTCATCGTCACGGCCATCGTCGACATCATCATCATCATCATCATCGCCGTAATGGCGTTGCCAAGCTGACAAACCATAAACGCCCTCAAACCTCGCATTTCTCACGAGCAGCAGCACCATCACCCTCATCATGATCATCATCACCATCATCCCCCTCATCATGATCCTCATCCTAATCAATCAGTATCCTCACCCTCGTTGTCATCGTCATGGCCGGCGTCAACATCATCATCATCATCNTCATCATCATCACCATCATCACCGTCATCGCTGTAGGGGCTTTGCTAAGCTGACAAACCATCAACCTCCTCAAACCCCACTTTTCTCACGAGCAGCAGCAGCAGCAGCACCACCACCACCACCGTCATAACCAGCAGACCGTGGTGCACCACCACCACCGGCAGCTCCACCACCAGCAATGCAAAACCAGCGCCCCATGGCCACCAATCGCAAGCACTGCCATCAGCACCATCGCCGTAGTGGCGATGTGTAGTGTTTTTTTGGGGCTCACTAGACAAGACTAGAGTCCTCACTAGACTATTCTGGGATTGCTGAAATTCGCCGTACTGTCATTGTCACAGTTCATTGTAACGGTATTTCATGGGTTTGGCCGTAGTGGAGTTGCAGTCGCTTGTAATGTTTTTTTTCGGGGATTCGCTGTCACGGCATTGCTAAGGTTCGCCAAACATAGTGGCAAGACTAGTTAGTTAGAAGTTCACTCTGAATTCTTGGATTTCGCCGTAGTGGCGTCACTCAAGTGCTGTAGGTCTGGGATTGGATGTTTTTTTTCTTCCGAGTCTCGCCCTTGTGGCGTTGCTAGGGTTTCGTGTAGTAGCTACGAGGATGTAGTAGTAACAGTAGTTGTAGTAGTAGTCGAAGAAGTAGTAAGTAGTAATCACTAAGTAGTAAGTAGTTGCGTTGCTAGGATTCGTCGATGATGTTGTTGGAGCCCCTTGTAGCTAGTGGTTATTGGGATTCAGGTACTGGCATTGCTTTCATTTGCTTATTATATAATGTATTATTATGTTATTTGTGTCGATAGCGATATTAATAATAGTTCTCTATATATCTACCTCGCTCGCAAATAAAGCTGATCCGAAAAAATCAAAGCCCGGACAATGTCGAGGCCCAGCTCTGGTGTGCAAGCTTGCCTCCGCGAGCAGACAGGCACCAGGCTTCCCAGGCCCACCTGGGTTTTGATCGGCTTTTATCTCCCCTCAACACGAAATCCCAAATCCTGCCTTGAGCCCCTAGCTAGTATGTTAGTACTACGATTCGCCCTATATATATATATATATATTATTTGAGGAGAGCCGTGGCAGGCTTCATTTCCTTTTCGCAGACGAATGAAGTAAGACGGCAGACACACAACGGAACCTTTGTACGGACCCTAGAATATGATATGGAGCCTGTTATGGCCCCTTATGTATAGACCCTTATAAAATGCTATTGGACCCCTTACTATGGGCCCATTTTATTTAACATCACCGCGGCTCCAAATGCCCTGCACCGCATCCGCTTCAAAAACACACCCCTCTGCACTTGATCATAGCCACAAGGCCGCCGTCCGAAGACGAAGCCGCCAAACACCGAGGCCCAGTGTTTTGTCGGGGAAGCCCGGGTGATCGACGAACAATGCCAAGGTCGACGACATCTGAAGACGGAGCCACCTGATGCCAAGGCCCGGGGGAGTGCGATCGGCGTGTAATTGGGGGTTCTGATTGTGGACGTCCAGGATGCATCGGAATGTGCCTTTGTTCTCTGACCATACCATGTGCATTTGTTCTCTGTCTATACTTGGGCTCTAGACTTCAAGAATCATCCGATAAAATAAGAACGATACAGAGAAGATTGGCATGTNTCGGAATGTGCCTTTGTTCTCTGACCATACCATGTGCATTTGTTCTCTGTCTATACTTGGGCTCTAGACTTCAAGAATCATCCGATAAAATAAGAACGATACAGAGAAGATTGGCATGTTGCGCTTGGAAGTGGTGCAGTGCGCAGTGCGGGAAGGACTCATCCAGGAGGGCCAGGACTTTGCAACTTCCTTGCGAAATTGGCTGCGGAAGCAGGTGCAGCAGCTGGAGGATGACAAGCNGGGAAGGACTCATCCAGGAGGGCCAGGACTTTGCAACTTCCTTGCGAAATTGGCTGCGGAAGCAGGTGCAGCAGCTGGAGGATGACAAGCCGAGCGACGAGGACAAGAAGAAAAACAACAGCAAGAGGAGCGATGATGACAAGAAGAGGGACGATGACAGCCCCAAAGATGACGACAAGAAGGACACTGGATCGTCCTCGTCTCGGACTGAGCCCCGGAACAAGAAACCCCGGCAGTTCTAGGACATGCAGCATATGCAGCACCGCACGACACAGAGCACACAGAGCACGCAGCCTCACACAGCCACAAACAGCCACACATAGCCACACACACACACACACACACAGCACAACCAACATGCAGCACCGCACCACAGCACACAGCCACACACAGCACAAGCAACGGAAGCGTTTCACCATGTAGGTCGGTCATCGCAGTCATGCGTTTTGCCTGGAAACATCGCAGACTGCATCCATGACCTTGGGTTTGCCACTGCTATCCACTGGTCGAGAGTCCTTGTTATTCTGTCCCCGGCAGGTTTCAATCGACGCTTCATTGACGTCTCGAGTCGGGACCTTGCATGCCGTCATATGCCGTCGTTCGCACTTTTTGGGCTATCGCCGACGAGTGAGGTGACCTCGAACTCCAGTGCATTCGAGGGCGTCGCATGAAAAAGATTCCGAACCCCGGTAGATAAGGCTAGAGGACAGACTAAATTTCGTGGTCTATTTCCGGAAGTTCAGACAGCTTGGGGGGTTAATGTGTCGTGGTGTGAAGTTCAGGAAGGGGTTTTGCCTAAATCTAGACCGAAATCATCAGACCCTAGCACCTGAAAGCTGAAAGCCGGACGTGGGAGCCTCAATGATTCCAGTTACTGCTCCTTGTGTTACTTAGGACTACTTCAGAGAATTATATTGTAAACAACCCCCGAACTCTCCCCAACGAGTCCTCAACTCCCCACAACAAAACCCAAAGAAGCTTGAAGCCCGAACCTCAGACAACCCCACACTAGGCCAAACCCTCGTCGATCTCTTCAATCTACTGAAGCGGCCCCTGAAGGAACCGCACAGCCTGGGTTTGCAGATCCCTTCCAAGAGCCCGCAACGGAACTCCAATCAACCCAAGTCCTTTAAACCTAAAGGGCTTTGTAAACGACCCACACCCCCCCCATAAACACCCCCCACATCCTTTCAAGGAATGCAGCTTAGATTTCCAGAACTACGCTCTTTTGTTAAAAAAGAATCGGGGTTAAGTCTAAGATTGTAACTTGAGTGTATGCCTCCAAGACCAGTCCGGAGTGGAGAACAACTGCCCCGCCTGAAGTCCCGACAACGTGGAATTGGAAACATCCCAGGACTTTCTTCGACTTCGGCCGAGCAGGCTCACCCTATTCGAAGAGTTGTGGCTAGGAGTGTCTTAGTTGCGTTATCAAGTTATCCCATTTGCGTGCAGCATGATCGCGGTGTCACTGGGGTTGCCCGCAAGGACGGTGGTCGTGACCAAGTTAAAATTGTGAGAAAGCCGCCAGGTCTGCAGCTGCTGGCAACACTCACGGCTCTGCTGCAGAGGACAGACGCCAGTTTACAATCAATCGGTTGCTGGAGTTGCACATGACACCTCTGACTGACAACTGTGCTGCGGCTGTGGAGCTCTGAACACACCGGAGCTGTGTGTATTGAAAGATTTCGGGTATAGTAAAGGGAATTTAGGGTTTATTTTCAATTTTACCTGCTTTGACACTCTTGATTTACTTCAACAAAAAGCTGAGGGGATAAACACGGGTGCTTAACTTACACACCTAAGATCCTGAAAAATACAAGTGAACTGTAGGTCTCAAAGATCGAATGATTGGGTGTTGGCAGACTCAGTAGTATAGGAAGCACCATCTCAACTGTATCAAATCTTTTCTAGGCCACTGTCAACTTTTATGCCAACAAAGCCACGAACCTCTCAGCACTTACTCGTACCAAAGCTCACACCCCAACCTAACANGGCCACTGTCAACTTTTATGCCAACAAAGCCACGAACCTCTCAGCACTTACTCGTACCAAAGCTCACACCCCAACCTAACACACATCGAGGTCCAGACAACTTCACGCTTAGTCAGCGCGTGCCTCTGCAGCCATGGTGCGACGCAAGCGCAGTGCCCAGAATGCTTCTCGACATCAGAATTGGTTTCACTGCACTTGGCTGTCGTGTCTAGACTAAAGCGGGAGCTTCCGCGATCACGTGAGTCGATGAGGACACCACGGCACCCGCGCCTTCGAAAGGCAAAAGCTCTTCGGTAACAGCCGTGGCTTGGTACATAATTAGACTCTGCCAAGGCCCTCGCTTTCCCATCATAAGCGGCCGAATCAGCTGTATCCCTGGCCGAGGACGCTGCGGCTGCGAAGAGCTCTGCAGGAAATGCAGGAGCAGTCGTGGCTTGGTACAGAATTAAATTGTGGCAAGGCCCGCGCTTTGCCACAGTTAAGCGACCGAATCCGCTCTGTCCCTTGCCGAGGACACTGCGGCTCCCANGGCAAGGCCCGCGCTTTGCCACAGTTAAGCGACCGAATCCGCTCTGTCCCTTGCCGAGGACACTGCGGCTCCCACGAAAATCTCCCCACGAGGTCCGGGAGCAGCCGTGGCTTGGCAACTACTTAAATCCTGTCGAGTTCATGGCTATCGCTTACATACGTGGCCTATTCTGTCCCTTTCCAAGAAATCCAGCACCCCGAGTCCGCCTAAGGGCAAGAGCAGCGGGCCAGCCGTGGCTTGGTAATAATTAGTTAATAAAATCACGACCGTGCTGCGCTGTTGTTGCGTGCACCTTTTTCAACGGGCAAGGTTCCGGCACCTGCTACCAAGATGGAGAAAGGCCGCGGCAAACGGAATCCGAGAGCCGCACATCTAATTTCGCACTTTGCGCACGAGTGGTCGTTTCGTTCCAGTAGCGATCTTCCCTTACATAAGGACCCGGAGTCCAACACCACGCGAAAGCGCATAGCCGGTGGATGGCAAACCGGTTTCTCTGCTTGATTATAACCGTCGTGAACATGACATGCACAAATGGTTAGGTTGAGGCGACTATGGTATCTAGACCGCGAAGTTCAGGCTTTGAGAAGTACACACAGAGACCGCCTCCAGGAGCTGGAGCCCGGGCTGCAGTATTCAGTTTGACTAAAACATCTACACAAGAGGTCTGCAGCAGATTGCCATGCATGCCAGTCTTCGTTGTACCTCCACCCATGTCTGATATTCAATCCAGGCCCTGTGGCTGCACCGAAGGCTTCGGTGGCAGTCGGAAGCTTGCTTGCAGCAAGAAGTCTGTAGCAGGTATTACGCATGCCATTCTTCGTCGTACACCTCCACCCGTGTCTGGCGGTCAATCCAGGCCCTGCGAATGCTCCGATGGCCGTGCCCATGGGCTCAATGGCATCCGGAGACTTNTAGCAGGTATTACGCATGCCATTCTTCGTCGTACACCTCCACCCGTGTCTGGCGGTCAATCCAGGCCCTGCGAATGCTCCGATGGCCGTGCCCATGGGCTCAATGGCATCCGGAGACTTAGCCAGAAACCCCTAAGCCTAAGCCCTGACACCTAAACCCCTAAAGGCCCAGAGCCTTAAAGCCAAAATTGTAATTGAATTCTAGTTTTGCTCATTTTCCAAAGGCTCGCTTGGCTTCG
>BGNK01006401.1:5149-20006 GCA_003297005.1 Symbiodinium sp. clade A Y106
AGGAGATTGTTGCTGCAGCCTCGCGTTTGCGGCGCAACAAAGCGACCGGAACCGACCACGTGCCAGCAGAATTCTGGAAGGCTATTTGTCGCAGAACTTCTCCTGCGTGTAGGTGGGCCGCTACACTTTGCAACGCAATCCGTGAACATGTGATGGTGCCATCTTCGTGGCATGACGCGTCAGTGACGGCGATTTTCAAAAAGGGTGATCCCGGTCTATGCAAAAACTACCGCCCCATCACCGTTGTATCGGCTGGTTATAAATTGTTTGCCATGGCTCTACTTAGACGTTTGCAGAAAGCTGGAGCTGAGGAGCGAATCTGGCCTACACAATTTGTTTTTCGTACCAAGCGTGGCAGTGCTGACGCGATTTTTGTTGCACGGAGACTGCTCGACTTGACATTGGCAGACCGGAATGGTACTCTGGTGATGCTATCCCTGGACTGGGAAAAAGCTTNTTTTGTTGCACGGAGACTGCTCGACTTGACATTGGCAGACCGGAATGGTACTCTGGTGATGCTATCCCTGGACTGGGAAAAAGCTTTCGATTCTATCAGTCCCGATGGTATGCTTTACGTTTCGAGAGATTTGGTTTACCGCCTTTGTTTCGCGGCCTTATCCGGGCAATTTACAGCAACAGGACTTTCACAGTCCGCGCGTCTGGTCATTCATCGGCTTCACATACTCAATGCTTTGGCNCTTATCCGGGCAATTTACAGCAACAGGACTTTCACAGTCCGCGCGTCTGGTCATTCATCGGCTTCACATACTCAATGCTTTGGCATTTCGCAAGGATGCCCGCTTTCACCATTCCTTTTGTCAATCTTGATGACGGTGTTATTTACAGATGCCACTCGGGAGTTCCAATCCGTCTCAGGCATTGACTCTCCATCAGCACTCGTCAATGATTTGATTTATGCGGACGACACCCTGATCTTGAGCCTGCAACCACGTCAAGCTGAATCCTTCATGTATCGAGTTTTGGATGCTGGGAGAGTATATGGCTTATCATTGAATTGGGAAAAGACCGAAGTTTTGCCGATAGGTTGTGATGCTGCCATCCAAGGGCCGAACGGCGAACACATCAAGAACAAAACATCATTGGTTTACCTTGGCAGTGTGATTTCCGCGTCCGGCTCCATCACTTCAGAGGTGAACCGTCGGCTTGGGATGGCCAAAGCAGATTTTGATGCTTTGAACCGCGTATGGAAGCATGCTCATTTGACCTGCACAAAGAAGTTACAAATCTTCTCGGCTTGTGTGGTTTCCCGCTTGATGTATTCCCTTCATACAGCTTGGCTTTGTAAAGCTGANCTCATTCATCAGCCGTGTGCGCAACGAGACTGTGTTACAAGAAGCTGGCACCGAGAAACTTTCAATCATTCTTTGGCGCCGACAGCTGCTACTTTTGGGGCGCATCGCGCAACTTCCACAGGAAGATGTCATGCGAACATGTATTTTCCATGATGGGACGTTTCAGCCGCGATGGCATGATGGACTTCGGAAGCGGGGTAGACCCAAACAAACATGGCTTTCAGAAGTTTTTCGCATGGNGATGGACTTCGGAAGCGGGGTAGACCCAAACAAACATGGCTTTCAGAAGTTTTTCGCATGGCTCTGAATATGTGCGGGGATCGGCTTAGTTTAGAGACCGTATGGAACCAAACTCCAACCGTTTGGCGGCACAAAGTGCTCACACATAATTTCACACCTATGCCACATCAGCGAAACGGTTGAGTGGCCTTTCATGCCCATGTGTCTCAACACGAGGCTTTGACCCTTCCCCCTCATTCTCGAGCTGCGTTTCCTTTTTCACGCACCTTTTTACCAGAAGTTGAAGCAGTCCCGGTGCACAAAGCTGCAGATTTACGGCGGACCGGGGCAAACGCAACGCACAGCTCAGGCGAGCAGCCGTCAAGCGGCTCCGGCGCCGCGAGCCTGCGCTCTTCAGCCAAGACCGTGCAAAGCAGGCGGCTCGCCCGCAGCATTAGGTTCAGAGCCCGCGGAGCTTCTTGGCTCCAACGCCCCCCTATCCGAACACAACGAGTCGGCAACGGCGTGCACGGAGCAACTCTGGGTAGGTTTCCCGTCTTTTCCGGCGCTCTGCGCGGAAGAGCGAGATGCCAGGCTGAACGTCGGCGCTGGGGTGAGGCAGGCCATCACGTGTCAGGGAGGACGCGATAGTTACGATAGTTGCATCGACGGCGAGCTGGGAGCCATGCCACACAGGCAGGCCGTTGCACACTACCTCTATGCGCCGTGCATCACTGACGGAACATCAATATTCATGTCAACGACGCGGACGTTGCGGGCGACGCGGGCCCCAGCCTCACGACATACACGGGCCAATGCACGATCCAAAGGCAGCGCACCGTCGGGAGCACGGCCGATGTGGCGCAGGCAGCGCGGTGGTCTCCGAGGAGGCCCAGTAAGCTGCATAGCTGTCTGCCAAAGCTTGACGCGAGCCGAGGCCAACATTCTGCAAGGGCAGATTGGAGACACGTACGGCAGCGGGAGGCAGCGGGGCATCCGCAAAACCCAACAGAGTGGCAAGGCCAGAGGCCAACAGCGGCATCGGGTTCCTCGGCGAAGCGGGGGGTCGCGGCCGGCAGCAGAACACGCAAAAAAAAGTTGGCTCGCGGGCACGCACAAAAACAGAGGATGAGCCAAGCGGCCTGCAGGTCGTCAATCGCAGGGCAAGCAATCGTGTTCGGCGCGCTTGAGTAAAAGGTGCCCCTGGACGAATGCATCGGAGCCGAGCGGGGTGCCGAGCACGACGAGGCCTTGCTGGTCCTGCGGCAAAGACCAATCGCCCACCCGGATCGTCGCTTCGGAGCCAGACTGCAACTCGGCGATGCCTGTCGGCTCCCCGCCGGCAGCGTTCCACACCCGCGTTTTGCCGCAGTTGAGCTGGATGCGGGCGTGCCTCCGGAGGGGGGGGCGGCGCGACAACGTAAGTGTCGTCCAAGAAACTGAAAACAGTTTCGCCGTCTCGCAACTGGTCCTGGACATCGCACAAAGCAGGCTGCTGGGCAAGGGCATACAACGCCGGCATGAGGGGGTCGCCTTGCTCCCCCCCCCTCGCCCTGGACGACGTCGTGAGTAGGTGCTGGGGATTCCGTAGAACTGGGGGGCGTACAGCAGCAATGGGTGCAGCTCGGGGTGGCGGAGCAAAGCACCAAGCATCGCCTGACGGGCAACGCGGTCGAAGGCACCGACGGCGTCGACAGAGAGAACCGTCGCACGTGGGTCAATCTCGGTGGCGGAACGAAACACGCGCGTTAGCGCTTCCGTCCCCGCACACGTGCTGAGCCCGAACTGGTGCGGCAAGCAAGCGCGCTGGAAATGCGGGGCCAAACCTTGGGCAAGGGTGCGGCCGACCAGGCGGCGCAAAACATCGCCGACGACTAGCGCACGAACGCCCCGCCCCCCGGGTTTCTGCAGCGCGACGATTCTGCCGACGTGCAAAGCAGCGAGGGCGGGCGTGGGGACGTCGGCTTGTGCCAAACGACAGGCTGCACGGTGCAGGAGTTGCGTATCACCTTCTTCGTCAAGCAAATGTGCAAATGCTCGTTTGTGGCCCCGGACGGCCCGGAAGCGGCTCCCCGCCGAAATGGTTCTATCAAAAAACTGGCGTTGGAGCGGACGCGGAAATAGGTGCAAATCGGCAACTCATCGCATGCTGGAGCCGCTCGAGCAGCAAAAGGCGGGTCATCAATAGCGAATTTTCCTCAAAAGGCCACCAGATGCCACCAGCACCGCCAGCGAAACGAGTGCTCAGCCTGCATGTCCTGAAGGCTACAGCAGCAGCCCTTTCACGTCGGATCTGAGCCACATGGGACAAGTGTTGCATGGCCTGGTGGCTGCTATGGCTGCTTGCCGGAAGCAGTAAGCACGTGGGCATGTTGCAGATAGGATCGGAGCAACACGATCGGTCATTGAGTTTGCAGATGCATGCCTCGACCCGTTTACGCATACCCCACTCCACGCGCCATTGGAATCTGCTGGTGCTTCATAGACCACGACAAAGCAGGATAAGGCAGGACGGACGCGTGCACCTACCATGACCGAGACGACAAGGACTGCGACTTGCTCAAAGCAAAAAGATTCTTGGAGTTGTGGGCACCGACTGGTTTTCACAGCAGGCGTCATCCTGGAACGCGTCTGCAAGCATCATAACATAACCTTCCTTGGCATCTCGTTGGTACCATAGCAGACCTGTCTAGGGTGGAACCAAGCCAGCAGGGTGTGCAGCAGACTCCGGCGCCCGCCGGACTTGGTGAGGAGTCCAAGACGCCCGTCCGCTCCAAGAAAAGGAATGCTGACCAGCTGGAACACTCTGGATTTTCCTGCCTGTTTTCCCCCACATGTTTTTACGGCTGCGCGATGGGGGTCCATGTCCCCGGCGCGTAGAGACTACATGGCATGGGACGGAGGTGCTCAAGCGGGACGCGCCGGAAAGGGGCTGTTGGCGTGCGTGCCGTGCAGCTAGCGTGCGTCGGCGAGGAGTTTGTGCAAGTCAGGCGGATCGCCAGCAGCACCGAGCTCTGCAGCCACAGGGGGCTAAAGGACGGAAGCAGCGAAAGCTCGCTGGGCAGCAACAGACAGTATGCCACGCCAGCGGTGGACCCACGCGGCTTGCACGGCGCTGCGTAGGGCGGCAGGCGCTCTGGCCGCACGGGCTCGCGCCAGCAGCTGGGGGAAGGTGGCGGCTTCATCACTCCAGCGACCTGGAGTCTCAATGCCGAAAACAACGAGGCGGCAGCGCAGGCACGGAGCAGCTCAGGGTAAGTGTGCCGGCGTTTGCGGTGCGCTGCTCGGGCCACAACAACCCCAGGCTGTGTATCGGCTGCTGCGCGTAAGATCGCGTAAGCTGGTGCTGTTTTCGGTGTTTGTTTTCGGGTTGTAGGTCCCCAACGCATTGCGGAACGGCAGGCCACTCTCCTCAACCAACTGCCGAACCTGCACGACACACAAGTCGGGTGGTTGCTGTTGTTTTGCTGTGCATGCCTGCGGGATCCTGCGGGCGCAGTATGCTTCCCGCGCGCTCCCCACGGCCAGGCCGCAGCCTGTGGCCCGACCCGCGGCCCGCAGCCCGGCTCAAAAAGAGAGCCGGGGGTTTGGGGGGGGCAGCACCCCGCCGTTTGCAAGCACAGTGTCTGTATCAGGGCTTATGAAAGGATCCATATGCGTTCTGGTTTTGTTGGGAGGATGTGATTCTGAAGCGAATCTTTGCGGCATAATTAAGCTGGACGGGGGGCTGACAAAGCAGCGCAAGACACGGACAGGGAGTGTTTGGGATTGTCGATGGTGTCTTGATGCTGGCCTGGCGAGGTCTTCTCATGTGTGAACCAGCATGGTTCGTGCGAAACCTTACAAGTGAGAGAGGGCAAACATGACTTTGCGTTCCGCACACACACGCACACACACACAGACGGATTCGGCAAAAGGCAAGAGTAGAGGCGAGAGAGAAGAAGAGTGAAGCATGTTGCAAAGCTTGTTGCCCTTACACTGCTGTGTTTGCTCTAATCCGGACACCTCAGGGGGCCTGTCCTGATTCTAATCTCGGCACCACAGGGGGCTGCCATGCAGGTACGTGCAACCAGCGTCCTGATATGTCCTGATTCCATATCACCATGCTGAAGGAGCGTCTTCGTTGAGTGGTGACTCCAACAGCATGCACCACTCCCCTGCACATGATGGTTTTCTGATTTATCGACTGTGGTTTCTGTTCCAATCAAGCATGGTCAGGAAAATGTTGCGTTGGCGACAAAACCAAGTTCAGGAGTGACCCTCTGCTCCCATGTGCTAGGGAGGTTCACACACACACATGTACACGTGTACTTAACAGACACTCTAGATAGACTGTCGTTGTCGTTGTTGCTGCTGTTGCCGTTGATGTTGCTGTTGGTGTTGGTGTTGTTGTCCATTGTCATAGTATGTTATAGTTGTTAGTGTTGTTGTTTTGCCAGTGCTGTTGATGATGTTGTTATTGTTATTGCTGTTGTTGTTGTTGAACACATGTCTTGAACACGCACCCTCATGTGTGGCGATTCCGGTTCAGCACATATCCTAGCCAATCCCCTCATTGGCGATTCCGGTTCATCATATATCTTAACCAATGCCCCTCCTTTCGCGATTCCGATTCATCATGTGTCTTAAACACACCCTCTCCTTTGGCGATTCCGGTTCAACATATATCTTCAACACGCCCCCTCTTTTGGCGATTCCGGTTCGTCAAATATGTGCTAAGCACGCCCCCTCCCTTATTAATTCCGGTTCATCATATCCTTTAAACACGACCCCAATCATGTGACGATTCCGGTTCATCATGGACCTAACAGCAGGCAGCAAGCAGAAAGCAAAAAGCAAAAGCAAGAAAACAAAGGCAGTCAAGCAGCAAGCAGAAAACAAAAACAACAGAAACTACAAGCAAAAAACAAGAACAACTCCCCAAAAAAATTCCCCAGATAAATCGGAAACGGGCAAAGGGTAGTAAGCCGGTCAGAGTGCACGCGAACAGTTTGGAGCATGCTCGTGGGAGATGTGCTTGTCCGTAACACGCTGCCGTTCTCAACCTGCAGGACTACCAAGCCCGACCAGTCACGCGAGGCCCGTGACGGCTGGCACGGACAGGAAGCTGCAACTGCACATCGGCTGGGACGTCGCGCGCTTCCCTTCGGAAGTGCCGCGAGCGGGAGCACGAGAAGGGACGCTGCGAGGGCTGCTGCGCGGCAAAGGCCGGCAGACCCGACCATCGCACGACCCATTCCCGAAAGCAACAAGCACCTCCCAGGCCGGGTGCTGCACGAGCAGCCGAAGCCAAGTGGTGGCTTCTGCCAACGACAACACCGGGTCGTGTATCACGGCGTCACGCATCCGAGTGCCGGAGCATTATGAGGTGTAACTCATGGGCTTGGCCAGAAGGGCTTTGCAAATTGTCAAAGCAGAAAAGTGCGACGAGGAAGACGGCCGCAGTCGAGTGAGCCTTGAACAACCAATCTGCAAGTACCGCTGCCGTGGCTTCAAAGTAGAAGCGCTGTGGGAAAGGTTCGGTCGCCACTACCAGTCGTGAAGCAAACACGGTGAGAGGGTAGGCCTTCGCGGCTGGGACCTGCAGCTCACATCCGTAGTTGCCAAGGCGATGGGATGTCGGGCCAACACATCGCCATGGCCGCAGTCGCCCGAGAGGCCCGAACAGGGCCGAGCAGGGCCGGGCCGGGTCAGCACAGCAGAGGCATGAGCATTGCAAACTTCAACACAAGGAGGTAAGGAGCAGCAGAACAAGATGGGGAAAGCCATCTACTGGAACGCTCAGCAGAAAGGGAGCTGGAAAACCTCACGAACAATGGCCCGAAGAGAGCCCGCTTGCAGAAGTCCTTAACGACAGGAATGGACTCTCGCCATCACAGGTGCAAATACTACCCCTGTATGTGTGCGAAGTCCAGCTTCTGACAGCTTCAGCTTCGTGAAACAGATGCATTCTGGCAAAGAGGCAAGTTTCTCTCCGAAGCATTCGCCCTCCATGGGATTGCAACCCAAGTGCCATGAAAACATGATGGAAAATACAGCGATCTTCCCAATCTTCAAAACCAGCGCGGCTCACCCCGTGAATGGTCAAGATTCAAACTTACGAGGCAAGTCGTCACGCACCTGCTCTCAGCTTGCGTCTGTGAGTATGACACCTTGCATACCTGATTGACGAATAGGAGATCAACCTTCAGCAGCAGCTGTTAGAAATCGTGATATAACTAAAGTTTTTTGGAGAGCAATCTGAAGTTGTTTACACTTTGGACCGAGATAGGAAAGCGACCACAAGCAACGGCGGCTGCCATCGGGATGTTATCTCACGGCGAAGACACCCGTGCCCCATCAACATTCGTCTGGCGCAGCTTCCAAACACAGCTAAGCAGATTGACTCGGGCGCGGTCTCCAAGGTCCGCGATTATTCAAAACCAAAGATCGCGAATTGTGGAAGTCAAAGGACAAGCCTTGAGCGATGCGCCAGCTCAAGGCAGCCCGATGTGCGACAAACATTGCCGATCTTGCTGCTACGGGTGGGTTCTGCAAAAGAGGACTCAAGGAAGAGTTTCAGACTTGCCTAGCCCTTGGAAGCTTGCAATCTATTACAATCTATGCTTCACAGTGCGGAAACAGCGTGGTGAAATCCTGCAGGCCTGCCTTGCAAATGCCCAAGCCGTTGAAGACAACTCCTGCGAGAAGACCCACCAGTCAGGATGCATTCCCTACCGTGGTGCTCGTCTCACAGGCTCATGAACACGTCTCTTCTTTCATGTGAGTCTGCACTCTCAGCGTAGTCCCTCGGAGGCCGGACTTTAAATGTTGGCCTCCCCGCACGACGACCACTGCAACAAGCCCCGAGAGTCTCACAACACTCAGACAATATGCCTATGGCATACCATATTGCTGCCCGGCCATTCTCAGGGATGCATTGCGCAGCCGGGTCGCAAGAGTACTCCGGTAGAAATTGAAAGCAAAGGATTGAGACCCTAGCTGGATGCAGTGGCACAAGCCACGATCCTCCAGGCATTGCAAAAAAACACTACAAGCCTCCGAGCTGCATAATTTACAGCTCTGCAAAGACCTCTTTGGCAGCGGCAATTGTCTTCCTTGGCAGCGAGGCACACTGCGAACGCTTCATTCAAGGCCGCATGGAGAGAACGTTGTTCTGCCAAGGCACTCAATGTCCTCCTCTGTGTGGGCAAGCGATGTGAAACCCGCTTCGTACTGTGAGGGTGCCAAATAAATCCCCTGTCCAGGGGACCAGGGACGACAACTCATCTACTGCTGCGAGAGATTGATGCTCGAGCGTTACCAAGCTGCAAACTGCCTTCTTCAGCATCATTCGGTGCCACTTAGCAAACTTCTCGGTGTCACTCTTTGTGGCATCCGCGAAGCACGTGACGGGACCCTCGCAAAAGAAGAAGCCGAACATGCCGCTGATGTGACCACCGCAGACCTTCAAGTGACAAAACAAGCAGCTGGCTGGCAGAACTTCGCTGGCAAGGACGCTCATGCTCCGAAGCAGTCTCGCACTCCCGGGGCCTTGTGTCCATTCTCTCGTGCCGCATCTAGAATGCCTAGGTTGCAGGCAGATTCTGTTGTAGGCATGCTACTGTGATGGATTCCTGAGCTCTGTCTCACGGGATGTCGCAGGATGCCGTCTGAGAGAGCACAGACAAGATTAATCTGATGCTACTTGGTCTAGCACTGGCACAGAGTATCCCATGGATCCACTTCCGAGCGAGAGCACAACGGCTTTGTGAATGCATTCAGCTTCGCACATCGCAGGCAAAGTTGCCATTGATGAGCTTGCTTGTGATCTTATCGAGGTACTCGTAGCTGCCAGGCTCCTTCCAGCTAGCTCCGAGGGCAAGCAAGATTCAGTTGGCACATGATTCTTCCTTGCATAAGATGGAGTTTTGGAGCAACTGTCCTTCAACCTCTTCAGTGTCTCGATTCCAGCTGTCATGGCAAGTGGGTTGCCGCTGAGTGTACCGGCCTGGTACATGGGCCCTGCTGGCGCTACCATCTCCATGATGTCCTTGCGGCCGCCGTAGGCGCCCACTGGCAGACCGCCTCCGATTACTTTACCTGCAGGAACAAGGCCATGTTGCTTGACGCTACACATGGCTCCCAAGCGACGGGACCTGAGCGGGCTTGACTTCTAGGGAACCCGGGAATACCGAAAAGAACAGCCAGGGAGGGTCTACAAGTCGTGAGGACGTACAGCTGAATGCAAGGCACCCATCGTCGTGACATCTGGAGTCACACCGAAATGTTCCTGGGCGCCACCATAAGCAATGCGGAAGCCGGTCATGACTTCGTCAAAGACCAGCAGAGCACCGTACTTGGTGGTGAGTTCTCTCAGGCCTTCAAGGAATTCTTTGGTGGGTGGGATGAAGCCCGAGTTTCCGACGACGGGTTCCAAGATAACGGCCGCCACCTCGTTTTCCTTCAAGAGCTCCTCAACGGATTCCAAGTTGTTGTACTCTGCACACAATGTGCTGGTGGTTGCACCCTTGGGAACCCCCGGAGAGTCCGGCAGTCCAAGTGTGGCGACACCAGAGCCGGCTTGTACCAAAAAAGCGTCGCCATGGCCATGGTAGCAACCCTCGAACTTGATGACCACATCCCTTTTGGTGAAGGCTCGGACAAGGCGGAGCATTCCCATGCAGGCCTCCGTGCCGCTGTTGGTGAAGCGCACCATCTCTACAGAAGGCACAGCATCGATCACCATCTTAGCCAGCTCGTTCTCAAGAGCACAGGGTGCGCCGAAGGAGGTGCCCTTCTGCATCTGCTCGTTCAGCGCCTTCAGGACGGTGTCATCTGCGTGTCCGATGATGGCAGGGCCCCAAGTTCCAACATAGTCAACGTACTCATTACCGTCAACATCCCATGCATTGGCACCTTTCACACGGTCGAAGACAACTGGGTTGCCTCCAACTGACTTGAAGGCCCGGACAGGACTGGACACTCCACCCGGCATGAGCGTCTTCGCCTCAGTGAAGACTTCCTCTGACTTCACGGTGTCAAAGCCACCACGGGCCTTCTGCTGTGTGCGGACACGGCGGCCCTTCCCCGAACCCACAGCCACGGCCATGCCGGCAGCAGCAGAGGCCAAGACAACAGTGGAGGAGCTTGAAGCTGTGGATGGCGCCTGGCTTGAGACATGAGATGACCTGAGGTGCCCTCGGTTGTCTTGCTTTCCTGCAGCTGGCACGAAGGCACTTTGCAGTGCTCCAGATGCGTAGGCACCAGCACCAATTGCGCAGAAAGCTGCAATCTCAGTCTTCATCCTGGCTACGAAGCACAAACTGAGTTTGCCTACAAAACTTCTACGCCAATGGGCTAATGGTCAGCTATCTCGAGCCACAATGCAAGCAATGGCGCGCATTGCAATTGCACAAGCAGCTACACCAGTAACAGGTTCTACATGGTTCTACTGCACTGCTGCCGTATTGCAGAGTCCTGTGATGACATGTCCCTCGCTTTCTCGACCACAGCATCTTGCAACGCAGCAAGAAGAGGACCATCGAACCTCGTAGCTGTAGCAAAACGAATACACAATGAGAGAGTAGATGCATGGATCGAGTGCATGACACCTGAAGCCGCGCAAATGCCCAGCAGGAAGTCGTCAGCCTTGGAAAACCAGCAAAACCGGAGGAAGGTGTCAACCCTTCCTCCCAAGTGGTTTCAGAGCACGAGACGCTTAAATGAAGCTCGAGCTGAAGGCACTCGGAACTCGCTGAGGGTAGGTCTGCCTCATGTCGAAACATCGATCCAGCCTCGGAGTCAGGGAGGTCTCTGTGGCAAACTCAAAACGCGAAATCCGAGTCGTGTGCACTAGGGACTTCCGGTAGACGTCCAGAATGCCGCTGACCCTCCGGTCCTGACGCTCACGACTTCCGCGTTCCAGCATGGCGCTGGAAGCCAAGTCGCACTCACTGTCCTTGCCATTCGCCTTAAACTCGGGATCTCGCGCCAGGGTCTGCAGAGCCTTGTCTCAGGCGTCAACCGTTCTGAAGTGTGGCTATATACCTGCAGACTATGATCCTGCATCTAGTTTGGCATGGCCCGCACAGCCACGGCCCCATCCAGGGTCATGTGATCGGCACAATGGTCGGCAACCTTCAAAATCTGCCCAACCTGCGTCCACCGTCCAGGTCCAAGTGCAAACGCAGGAAGTAATCGAAGTACGTTTTACCCAGCTGACTCTTTGTCGAATCGACAATGCAAAGCCGCGCAAGCTACAACCGGGCAAATGCACCAGCCCTCCCTCATCTCGGAGCGGCCTGGCATTGCGCAAGTTGTCGCTTAACCTCAGCTAATGCCATTGTTCCCGTTCCACCGATGGGAAACAACTATTGCACTTCGTTTCACATCCTTTCCCTTGTGCGACGCATTATTGAGACTGCAACCCGCTGGGAAAGCTCTCGCTGAGCAGCTCCACCACGCAAATTCCGTAGCCCAGCAACCTGCAATGCTTCACTTTGCAATGACCCCCGCAGAAACAGAAGACAGAAGCAGCGGTCCTGCGTGAAACGGCCGGGCGACTTGTGTCGATGCTGAACTGGCGATGAGGACGAAGCGCTGCCGCTGCAGCCACTGCAGCCTGCAGGTCGCCAAGGGGCCCATTGAACCATGGAAAGCCAACGAGACTGCACACGATTGCCTGGAAAGGGTGAGGAGGCGGCGGCTGAGCCTTGCTGATCCCTGGATACATGGCACAACCACGGGAAACTCGATTAGCTGACGAACTCGGCGCAGATGTTGAAAAAACACGAAAACGTGCCTTGCCTGCTCATAGGATTCCAGCTCGGCTGCTTGTCTTTCATGCCATGGCCACGTCACCACTTCATGGCAACTGTAACGGCATCCTTCGCTGCACTCGGCCTTCCCAAAGCTTCAGTGCATGTCCCGCACTTTTGACGAATCCGTCAGCCCAGAACCTTTCTGGGGCTGATTGCCGCAGAAGGCCCCCTTCAAGACTCCTCAGAATGCAAGGTATCTGCAAAGGCATGCTGCATAATTGCTGCTAGTAGTCCTCGCATGAAGCGGCAACGGCGACAGCATCCGGCATTCAACGAGGGCCACAACAGTGCAACGGCAACTTGCGATGAGCATCAATAACGCACGCATGGTAAATGTTGTCAAACATCTGATCAATGTCTTCTGCGCGGCTGCGCCTCCGCTGCACTATTGCGATAGATCGAGACTTCAATGACGTTTCTTTTGCGTGACACGGAGGTCCCACATTCCTGCACCCGTGTCGGCTGACCGACTTTATGTTTGATCTCTTGGTCTCAAAACGCTGCGCGTCCCAGCCATGACCACTGCTAATTCATTCCCGACGCCTGAGCTTCGTGCGAAAGCGCTGAGTTTCATTATGATGAGTCTTTGGTCGGTATCTCTTGGGATAGGGGTAAGCTTGATAGATGTAGGTTCAATCTTCAGAATAATTGTACTTGTTTTAAAAATTTGATTGATTTGGAAATATTAAAATTGATAATTTTCATAATCGGTATTTTACTAATATGTCGTTTTTTTCTGAAGATTTCTTTATAGAGTGTATTGGCGGAGAGAGATAAAGTCATGAATTATTCTATAAATGAAATGTATTTCAATTCGATCTGAATTCCTTTGTCGTCTCTCATTTAACCCTTGTGATTGGTACGGAGCTGAGTAAACTATGATGATCTGCCAGAGGGGAAGAAGAAAACGCCTGTGAGACTCAGCCTGTGCAGCTAAAACCACATGATGGGCACAACAATGTCGGACAGCAGCTGCACACATCAAATGCAGAGCAAACTCCCAGCAACCTGTCTACAGCACTTTGCTCCACACCAGCTTATGAGTTATGGAGACGTGCTAGAAATTCTGGCACCAAAGATTGCGCGCCCAGAGCCGCAGCAATCACTCCCGAACCACAGCAGACTGTATCTTGCAGTGTTCGAGAGTCCAGCATCTGAAAAGGTACACAACACCAGACTTCGAATCCAAGACTGTCAAATATCAACTTGGAACACTCCGAAAATCCGAATACGCTGACGCCCACTCCTCGGAGGTGGCAAAACCAGATCTGTGAAAAACAGAGCGCGTAGCACTCGGTCTTTTTCTTGAGCCAAACGCGGGCGCAGCTCAGCGTCTTTAGGCTCTAACTGACAGTGAAACACCTTGCAGCTGTCTGTCTCCAAGCAANACAGAGCGCGTAGCACTCGGTCTTTTTCTTGAGCCAAACGCGGGCGCAGCTCAGCGTCTTTAGGCTCTAACTGACAGTGAAACACCTTGCAGCTGTCTGTCTCCAAGCAAAACCCTTCACAGCAAAACGAAACGAGACGAAACGAACGTGCAGGCACTGTCCCAACTCAAAAGCACTCACTCCAGCTTCAAGCATGCCAAAACATCAGGACATCCAAGATCGAAGGGAATTTTCTTGCACGGCGAGCAAAGAGTCGCGCCCTATTGGGCCTTCCTGGAGCGAGGCTCGACAGGGGGGGTCGGGGTGAAACGCATAAAAAGGGGCCAAAGGATGAGGTGCTCGTACCTCTCCTTCGTGCACTAAGGTGAAAAGGAGGGAAGAAGCTTAACCCTCATGTGCCAGGAAGAAACTACGCCCGGAACAGCTACAACTGCCCAGGGAAGAACCTTCCCTGCGGCTNAAGGATGAGGTGCCCGTACCTCTCCTTCGTGCACTAAGGTGAAAAGGAGGGAAGAAGCTTAACCCTCATGTGCCAGGAAGAAACTACGCCCGGAACAGCTACAACTGCCCAGGGAAGAAAACCTTCCCTGCGGCTCACTACTGATTGGGTTTAGGAAGCAGTTTGCCTGATGTCTCACCGTGGCTATGCAAGGAGTGTTTAGGCAAGGAGACCCGTAATCCCTGCACAGTGAGTCGACACACAGTCTGCACTCACAGAAGAAGCAGAGCCCTTCAACGGGCCCTTAAAACCTTGAAAGCAACCTGCAAACCACATTGCTTGCACCAGGATAGCTTCTGCCACAGCCCAAACAGCCGGGAGCACAGACTGTCACCCAGTAGCAACCTTACACCGCCTACGCCCTTCGACAAGCGCAGGGCCAACGCTTCCCCTCAACTTCCGCGTCCCTGCTCGCCGCCCCTCCTCTTCCTAACAGGTGGCGCGGGGCCCACGTGCCTGCAGACGGAGTAAGGCCGCAGTGGGGAGAACCTGCACCCGCAGAAAAGTGGCCTCGTGCAGCGAGTGACTCTGCTGTTATTTTCACCTTATTAGAACCAAAGAAGGCTGGGTAGCGAAGCACAGCCCAACCGACTTGTGTTAGCTTCCCAATACCCATGGCTGCCAGAAATGAGAGGC
>BGNK01006402.1:0-19775 GCA_003297005.1 Symbiodinium sp. clade A Y106
TCCCTGCGCTCAGCCTCTGAAGTCAGGAGGCAAATGGAAACCGAAGACGCCAACCTCGGGGAGGCGTCCTCCACCGAAAGTCTCGTGGCCCCAGAAGGGCAGGAGATAATCCTGAGGTCAGTGTCGGAGCTGAGGGAGTTTGCTGGTGAGCACAGGAGCCCAGGCCATTCCCGAGAGGAGGCGTCCTCCTCCGGGGAGGCAGGTGCCCCAGTACCGAACTACCATATCCAGGTCGAGGTCCAAGCAAATCGGAGAAACCNTGCTGGTGAGCACAGGAGCCCAGGCCATTCCCGAGAGGAGGCGTCCTCCTCCGGGGAGGCAGGTGCCCCAGTACCGAACTACCATATCCAGGTCGAGGTCCAAGCAAATCGGAGAAACCCGAGGCTAGCGCACCACTGGTTCGGCGAGAAGATTACGGTAGTCAAGGACCTGGTTCGAGGCCGGCCTATACCGCGGCAAATAACCCTGCACCGACTCGGCAAGGGTAACAGCCGGGTGGTNAGGCTAGCGCACCACTGGTTCGGCGAGAAGATTACGGTAGTCAAGGACCTGGTTCGAGGCCGGCCTATACCGCGGCAAATAACCCTGCACCGACTCGGCAAGGGTAACAGCCGGGTGGTGTATGAGTGGGGCGCGTTTGTGGTAAAGTTCACCACCGTGGTTGTGGACCACGGGGACGAGGAGCAACTGACGGTGCTGCTACCAGAAGTTACGGCTTTGGTGATCCATGTGGTCCCAGTGATCGCCCGCATGGGGCCTTCACAAGGAGCTGCCCGGCACGTGGTCTTTGCCCTAATCCAAAAGAAGGTGATCATGGCTCAGAGCTGGCTGGAAGGGTTGGATGCGGCGACGCACCGCCATTGGCACTACTACCTAGCATGCATAGTAGTGTGGCTGAGCAGCAGGGGCCTAAACCTGGCAGATGTGACCGTTTCCAACTTGGGGCTGGAGACCCAGGATGGACACCTCCAGTTGTTCGACCTGGCGACCTGGAGGGTCACAGGGGTGGCCAAGTGGAGATCAGGATCGGGGTTCGAACGATACCTCCGCGATCGATGCCCAGAAGTGCTCGAGAAGATTCGACACCTACAGGACCGCGCGCCGGTGAAAATGTTTGAGGCTTTCGTGCAGGAAGCTGGACCTTTTGTCAACCACCTGGTGCACAAAGGGCTTGCCAGGTTGCAAAATGGGCACATGATGATGAATGACAAGGGGATTATCCAGCTCGAGGCAGGAGACGTCCTCCCGTAAACGAGGCCCCTTCCGGGGTGNCACCTGGTGCACAAAGGGCTTGCCAGGTTGCAAAATGGGCACATGATGATGAATGACAAGGGGATTATCCAGCTCGAGGCAGGAGACGTCCTCCCGTAAACGAGGCCCCTTCCGGGGTGTGGCCTGAGGCGGCTCCTTAGGAGCCTGCTGGCCGGCGTCCGGCCAAGGCTTTAATTCGGTGCATGTGCGGAGCCTATGGCGGCTGAGAAGCTGTGTGTGGAGAAAAAAAAATAGTTCGAAGCTTCTTTCCTACGGGATTATATCAAGGAAATCAGGAACCCAGGATTTGAGGATACCTATAGTGCATTGAAGCTTCGTTAGTAGGAGATATATAGTTTAGCTGCGAACTATAAACGACATATTTTTCTATTGTCTATGTATGATTTTACTTGACCTTAGTGGTTTTCTAAATTCCTTACATCTTACATGTTCTCCACGCGATTACCTAGTTTCCTAAATTTCCTAAATTCCCTACTCCCCGCCCCCTGTCTTGAATTACGGTTAGCAGTAGTTCCTACATTCCCCAATCTCAGCCCCCCATGTCCTGCCTTTAAGGACTTCCTTGATTCCTTAAATTCACCAAATTCCTTGATCCTTGCCCGCCATATATTGGATTTAACGGATTCATTAGTTCCCGAAATTCCGTCCCCATGAATGGGAACACCTGAATCCTAACCATGAGGGTCAGAGTTAGGGATTTTAAGGCTTTCACTAAATCCAGTACATAGGGCTAGTTAGTGTTTAGCAAATGTAGGGAATTTAAGGATATAGGGCATTTCTTAAATCCAGTTCATAGGGCTAGGGGTTAGGGAATTTATTGGTCTAGAAAGCAAGAGATAATAGTTCCAAAATTCCTGATTGTCTGGAATATGATTCCAGATTGCATAATCAGGAATTCTGGTAATCTCGAAGAACTGGAATTCTGGAAATATTTGCCCCCGCAAATCTGGAATTCTAGAATTATTAGCCGCCGCAAATCAAGAGGTAAATAATTCCAGAATTCCAGATTTGCGAGATCTAACAATTCCAGAATTCCAGATTTCCAGAATTCCAGATTTATCAGATCTGGCATTATTCCAGCTTGGAAAATCTGGAATTCTGGAATTCTTGAAACCTGGAATTCTGGAAGAGTTAGCCTCCGCAAATCTGGAATTCTGGAAATCTGGAATTCTGGAAATCTGGAATTCTTGAAATCTGGAGTTCTGGAAGTGTTAGCCTCCGCAAATCCGGAATTCTGGAAATCTGGAATTTTGGAAGAGTTAGCCTCCGCTAATCTGGAATAATTTACTTTTCCCATTGTGGAAATGTGGAAAGATAGTGTTGCGATATCAAAGCATACCCTCTGGAGTCAGTGGAACAGCGGATTACAGCACACAAGCATTTCGTGTCGCGAAAGCATACCTACTGCCAGCAGTGGAACAACCGATTACTCGAGCATCAGAATATTCCGCGTCGCGAGTCCCCGAACTGCAGACCCTGAGCTGCAGCCTTTTTCCGTCGAAGATGAAGCTCCTTGTAATTACCATGAGGGCATTGGCTTTGGAGGGGTGCAATATATATATATATATATACACATATAAATATGTATATTGTATAATATACAGTAGCGAAGTATAGTATACTATACTATGATATATAGTAGTTTTAGTTTGTCTGCGTCTCAGTTGTCTTGCCTTCGCACAGCATTCGCTAAGGCATGGCACTCCATCCTTGGTAGTGGTCCCCTGGCCGCATCTGAGTTTCAAAAGGTCACCAGAGCATGGCCAGCTGGGAAATTACTCCGGTTTCGGGTTTAGGGACTAGGGAATTTGCGAAAAGGCGTACTGTCGTGCCAGATGACATCAAGGGTCTAGATTCGAACTCTGTGTTCGTTGTTTCTGGCTGTCAGCACACGTGACAACTGCATTTTTGGGTGTCCCTTGCTTCATAGCTGAGGATTGCAAAAGTGGAATCCACAGCCCGCTGCTTCAATCGAGTGGCGAAGCCCAGCGAATTGCCACCAGCAGAAATGCGACCCGACATCGACCGAAGCCTCGACTTACCGATTTCGGTGGTTTCCAGAAGCATAGCGGCTTCTGAGTCTTCAAGACTGTGAAGAAACCGGGGAGATACGTGTTACTATTTTGGGGGTTCCTTATTAATATCATTATAGTATAATATACCTCAAAACCCTATTCTAATCATTAAGGCCCCTATGCGTGTTGCATCGTACCGTCTCAGCCGAGGCCTCGGCCAGCTCTGGCGCACTTCGAACTCTTGTAGCCACCATTAGAGACAAGGTCATATCCCAGCAACTTGGATAAGCACGTAAGTGCTCGCCGGCGCTGACGCGAAATGTAGATTGTGGACGGTTGATGAAGTCTTATCGGGATGGGTGGACGAGAAAGCAGTGCAGCGGAAGCGTGGCTTCAGCTGGCACGAGCAAGCGTTCAGCCCCATGCAGTCCCCATGCAGATGTGTTGTCTTGCTCATTCAATCTCGCAGTCAAAGTCGATGCCTCGAAAGCGTCTGCCCATGCCCGGCCCTGGCTGTGCTGCCGAGATGGCATGCGCAGCAATGCACAGCATAGCATCTGCCGAACCCCTCACAGACAACATTGATATGGTTTGCTATCACGTGCGCAATGGCCAGTTTGCTGTAGGTATGGCTGGTCTATGGAGAGGGATGGATGGCAGCCGCTGTGGGACATCCAGCAGCATGGCAAGATTGCTCCTCTGTTTACTTGGGCATACTGCATATTTGTGCACGGCCTGTACTGCTGCGTTGACCCACTGCTGCCAGGGAGTCTGTGGGCGTCTTAGCCCTGGACCTGGTGGACAACCGACTTCTGATTTTCTACCGTGGAGGCTTCCTTCAGGCGAAGGCGCCCCTCATTCACACCGAACAGGTGATCTAGCGCACTGCACACCTGGAATTGGAATGTTGACGCAACAGGTGCGTGTCAGAGAGATTAAGCTTAAGTCGCCTAAAGCCAAGATGGTGCAATGCATCTGTTGGGAACATCTTGTGCATCGTTGCTATGAGCGAGAGGGTAGCTGAGACTAACTAGAGATGATCATTTTCTAAGTTCAGAATCTGGAGGACATCCGGACCGGTGGCAACTGTGGCAGATGGGTCAAAAGCTCAGACAGCATTGCGGCACATGTTTCTGAGCACAAATCTGTCCGATGGGAAGGTTGCTGTTTATGTGGAGCCTGCATCAGGCACTGCCCAGCTCAGACAGAATAATGGGTGGCGGATGCGGAAACAAGGTGCATGAGCAAGTATGCAGTTTCTGGCGAATCCGCTTAGACGTTGTGCCCACATCAACTCTACAGGGCATGTTTTGTGTTCGTTTCATTGAACCTGGTACAGCACGGACATCTTCTGTCGTCGACATAAATGTATCGCCAACGGGCCTGACACGTCTTGGCATGCTCGTTGGCCGGTTTATGAGCTGCCTCCGCTGTTATGGAAGAGCTCGCTTCACAAACATCCTACTACATACTGTTGTCACTTGTGCGGCTTCAGCGCATACCTTGCCCGACGGAAGGAGACGGACAGCATGCTGCTGCTGGCCAAATCAAACGAAGGCTGATCTGTTTTTGCCTTGCTTCCTCGACAGTGCCAGATGTAAGCACATCTGAGATGCTGAGGTGCGGCTTCTCAGCTGCTAAGAGCTGAGCTACCCGCCATGAAGGCCACGCTGTCGTTGCTGTCTTCGCCAAGACCCGGACCTCTTGACACTTTTTCAGGATTGCAGCCACCCTGTGCCCTCGCACGTCCGACTCAGAGGCTAGCCCAACCGTAGGTCCTAGGCGGCAGCGAGTCGGTTCAGAGTGAGCCGCCCATGACAGCATGCAGTACGTAATCAGTACTTAATGCTACCTGCAAGTACTTGCAAGTCATCGAAATCCATGTTGCGACAGAATTGACTTGCTGCCTTCCTTCTGTACATGATGTAGATTTTCAATCTTTTTAGCTTGGATCGGAGTGAGCCAACACGGCGCCCTCCTGCTGACAATGAAGTCGGCACGCCAGCCCTCTGCGCCAACACGTCGTTGTGCGGAGCCGCTGCCTACAAGCAGAGCTGGCACATTCTTCGACCGTCCGCAAAGTTCGTTCGCAAATGTGGAGACACCGGGGTCGTCAGCTGTTTTGCATCGCAGCAGACCTCCAACATGTATCCCGACATGTCTGGGTATGTAAGCATGCATGCATGCCTGTACGTGTGTGTAGGGCTCTTTGACCTTCAGGGTGGCAACTTGCCCCAGGCGGATATGGCAGCCTGGCTTCTGTTTGGAATTGTTTAGAGATGCCCGGCCTTCACGCTGTCTTGAGTGGGTTTTCCTTCTGTCTGACGAGGCGAAGCGAATACAGGAGTTGGACCTGGAGGTTCCACGACACTGCGCGGGTACTTGCTTGTTATATCTTCTTCGAAGATTATCGAAGCTAAAATAGAGGCGCAGCTTTTGCGGCAGGCGCGCATTGAAGCCTGCCGTTACGTTGACTACTACCTGCTGCTGGAGCCTCACGCTTGATGCGCCACTCTGGATCTCGTCCTGCTGGCGGCTTGTTGAAGCTTTTAGTGTGATGAGGCCTGGTCGCTCCAAGATGCAACTGACGCCAATCCGACATGCCTTGTGCAACATGCAACATGGGCGGGTCGGGTGCTCTGCGTGGTCAGGAAGGAGCTGCTTGCCTCGCTAGTTTGTGAAGTTCCACCGGCCGAGGAGGTCCATTCCGGCCCATGCATTCAGCATTTTTCGACTTGTGTCGGCGCAGGTTCTTGACTTGGGCCAGCTGGGTCTATGCCGGTCGGAGATGATCATGGACGGTTTCATGTGTTGGAACAGCAGCATTGAAGTGCTGAACACTTTGTGCAAGTAGCTGTGTTCGAAGCAAACCGCGCTACAAATTCGGCATTCGTGAGTCAACTTGGCTTCACTCGGTTCTGTTCCTGGTGGACTGGTGTGGTGGACAGGATCGGATCCACTTGGTTGGACTGCGCATCAGGAACTTGCGCTTTGACCTCAGAGTGCGTCCGATCTAGGTTTACCACCGTTTGCCTTCGCGATTCCTGGCTCAGTGGTTTGTTGGAAATTGCAAGGGCAGCAGTCTGTGCCATATTATGGAAGCCGTGGTACAATGTCCTTGTGGTTTCGTCCTGCTTCACTATAGTGCATTGCCATGCGCGACGAGAGTGTGGCTCGTTGTCAAGTGCCTTTCTGCAATTTCCCGTCGACAGAGGTCTGGAGAATTCTCACGTGAAGAAGATCGAGGTTCACAGGCGGCGTTGTGTCAGTCATCGTGGGAAATCCTGTGAGCACTGCACGTGCTGACTGCATGTACCTTTGGGCTACGTGCTAAGAGTCCGTTGCCACACTGCATTCGTGACCTCAATGCAGACTGCCCGCTTTGACTCGCGGTGTTGCCGTGCACTCCTGCCCGCTCCACAACCGTCTTTTGCATGTCGCTGTTGGTCCTGTCGTTCCGTGGACACAGGCTTTTTCAAAGGCGACGGTGTGTTCGCAAGATTTGACAAGGGAAGCCCGGTTTGAGCAGGGCGACACCAACAAATCAGCCCGAACAGACGATGGAAACGGCAGCTACCATAAAGAACATGATGAGATGAAGTGCAGCACTGGAGCCCGCTCAAGTCTGGAATTGGTGAGAAGTATGCTCCTGCTCATTGGTCGGAAATGTTCACCGACGAGAGTTTTAAATTTGCGCCGCGGAAACCTTTTGCCATTGCTGCATTCGCACTTTCTGTCGCCGGGCAGCCGGTCACCGAGACCTAGTGAACGAAGTGGGAACAGCAGCCGCTCTGCGATAAATGTACATACATATATATATATATACAATATGTATATGTATATGTACAGATATGCACGTTCTAACTAGTTATAACTATACAAACACATATGTAATTGCAAAATTAAGTGTAAACATATGTATATATATATACATATGGATAGACATAGCATACATGAAAACACAAATGACTTAACATAAATAAATATACATGTTGCTTTGTTGCCTTTCGGGGCTTCCTCCGATGCCTCCAGCACTTACGCTGCCCGTGCAACTCCCGCTCACGCTCTCATCACTCGTGCTCTTTCCGCATCTTGCAGAAAGGAACAGCCGACCACACCAAGCAGCACACGGAAGCGAAATAGAAGTCCTGTATTCAGAACGTTTGGAGGTGTGACCTGCTGGACTGCGATTTCTCCTTCACAGTTACGGCCGGTGAAGCTTGACCCTTAGTCAAGCTTCTTCGCGGCGAACAACACTATCTGCACCTAGAGTCCATTACCGACGCTTCATGACAGCAGATGTGCATCCTTGCCTGTGGGACCAGGTGAAAGTGAGCAGCTCAAGATTGGAGAACGTCCAGTTCGGCGTTTTTACGATGATGGCATCCGTCGAGGTGACTACCGGCAACAGTCAAACAAGTTCAACCTGAAATGCTTCCATAAGTGGAGGAGTCGCAGCTGGTGCAGTGCAATCTTCGGGTCGCTGAAGAGCTCTTTGTTGCAGATTCTGCTGCTTGGCATGGATTTGTTTGGCATGGCGAAGTACAAAGCAAGAAAAGGGTCTGAGAAGCCGAGGAGCTGGACAGCTGCACCTTCAAAGGCAGTGACGAAGATAGGAAAGACAGGCAGTTCATCAGCATCCTGGCTTGACTGGCAGACTCTGACAGGCAAAGCTGCCACAGAGGGCATCTGGCTTGACATGTTTAAAGCTGAGGTGCCATCTTCAACAACTCGGATCTGCAGGGAGCTCCTACCCTACACGGACTTACTGAATGTTTTGGCGGCAGTGCTTCGGAAGCTATCTTGCGCTCCCTTAATTTGCCGTCTGAGATGCTTTTTCGCGAGATTCATTCAGTCTGTCAGACTGCTCTGGGTACTTGAGCATGTGACGCAACCCACAAGGCTGTTCATTGCTATGTAAGTCGTTTTGTGGGACTTGGTGGACTACCATGTGTGTCAGCTCGTTGCGGCTTGTGCTGCATAGCAAGTCCGAAGCCAGACTTAGCTTCCACCTAGATCGTCAACCCAACTTAGAAGTTCTACAATATCATGTGCTATGCTGCTTCATCATGCTCGTCGATCCTGCGCTGGCGAGCCGCGGTG
The DNA here is from genome assembly GCA_003297005.1 of Symbiodinium sp. clade A Y106. Lineage (NCBI taxonomy): Eukaryota > Dinophyceae > Suessiales > Symbiodiniaceae > Symbiodinium > Symbiodinium sp. clade A. The sequence continues at coordinate 8,391 of BGNK01006402.1, forward strand.
CCGTCGCTTCCACGAGTGGCACATGGCCAGACGCGGCGCCGAGCCTGTTCCGGGTGCGAGTCTTGGAGACCGGCCGATACCGGCCAGGGTGGGGCAAACTCAACCTCTGGGTTCAGGTCGCCGAGCAGCGCTGTCAGAAGTGCATCCGTGGGGTGCTTGACCTGCCTCTTGACGCCATCAGCTCCCACCGGCAAGAATGGCAACACAGAAAGGGTTTTTGTAATGATACTCCGATAGTCCTTGTGGCAGCTAAGATGTGCTTTTGGCTCGCAGAGACCGAAGAAGTCGCACTGGCTGCGGTGCTGGCGATGGTAGCGCTTGGGAAATGGTCGAGTGGTGCCTTGCCTGAAGCAGATAATCGATTATACTATACTGTGCTATGCCAGTTACTCTGCTGTATTATACCATAATTCACCAAAATATGCGAGAGCACACTGTCACGTACTACATTAGGCTATGACGTACCATAGAATACTACAATGTACTATAACATACTATATACAATTTTCTAGAATATACTAAAAGCTCTTACCCTGAAACCTGTGAAAATCGAAACAAGACGCAGAATTTGTCCCAGGAAGTCGCAGCTGATGCTTTGTAAATGAGCTGTGTTTAGACTCAGCGGCCCGAAACGAGGCATCCAAATCACCGGATCTGCAAAGCTTGTCGTCATATCAGCGCAGCCATGTGTTGCTCGCCCGAGGTTGGATCTTGCACAGGGCCCTTGCCCCAGCATCTGTGCGAGATTTGATGCGCAACTGTGAAGGACTTGCCGGGGTGCGTGTAGTGTGTGAGGTGCTGAGCAGGCAACGCCTCCCGAGCCCACGACGAAACAAATTGATCTTCCGCTTATGCCACTGCCAGCAGTGCCGCTCAGATGATACATGAGACATCATGAGTACGACGTAGTCAGTAAGCCCCATGGCCTTATGGTGAGTTCGTGGCGGAGGCATGTCTAGGAACATGCTAGAAATTGAGACCGTCGGCCCCCCCCACGTGCAAACAGTGCCTCTGCAAAGCGCTTAAGTTTTACAGAGCGATCAAGGTCTGAAAGCTGCAACCACATCTGCTGGGAGATTGCGCAGAGTACACATGTTCACGTCTAGAGTCTGCTAGGCCGTTCTTGAACAAGGCTCTTGGGGGTAAAGCCTAGTCTATAGAAAAAACGATCAGCAAGCATCTTTCAATAGCCGCAACAGCGAAGATCCTCTTGAGGTACTTGCCAAGTCCAAGCCAGCAGCTGATGATCTCAGAGCCGAGGCGCGCCCGAGACTGGCGATAATCGTCCCATGATCCGCTAGTTCGTTGAGTATTCGTGCTGTAGGTATCTGCAGCTATATGATGACATTCTTCTGAACGGAAGTCGGATCTTTGTGGTCACGCATCATCACGGGAACCTCCTCGCAAAAGTTGGGTTGATCTTCCACCTCAAGGAATTGAAGGATGTTTCAGCCGACACGCATGGACATTTCAAGTACGTGCCCAGGCTGACATTAGTGATTGTTTCTATTTGGCACACTTTTTGCTGCTAAGAAGGCTGGCCTCCGTGAGTGGGCGCTGGAGCTCAGGTTGCGGAGCACGAAGTCCGTGGCCGCCTGGGCCTTAGTGGGTCGGGCCAAACTCTAAGTGAAGCTCAAGAGCTGAAGGCGTCTGCATCATGTCCGTGGCAAACCCCGAAGACTGGACGGAGCCGTCCAGATACCTCCGAGCTCAGGCCACCACTGCATCCCATCTTCTAGAGTTGCTGACGCGCGCAGTGTCGAAATCTGGGTTTCCTGCTCCAGAGTTCGCTTCAGACTTCAGACTTGGCTTCGGGGGTTGGGGGTGATGACATCTTCGCAAGTGCCGATTCCTGGACCCCACTCTCTGAATTTCATCCTTTTTCCTTCTTGCTTCAGCTTTTCAATGCACCACACACGATTGCAGAAGCAACTGTCGTGAAAGCTAACAGGCCGTGTGAGCCGAGCAAGCCAAAATTAGACAGAAATTGCAATCTTCGGAACGCACGCTGAAAATTCAGGATGCATTCGTGCCGCGAATCGCGTTTTGTGTCCTTCAAAACTGCGAAAAACCCTTAGAGTCTAAGCAGTTCCGACCCACGGAACACACCAGGCAATCTCTGTGTACCTGACCTAATTGGGTGCGGCGTGCGCAGCACCTGTAGCAGATCGCATGTAGTGTGCCGAGTGCAATCATTGGAGGTGCAGTTGATGGACCAGCAGCTCGAGCAGGAGACTGTTTCGCCCCCAGACGAACAGGAAGCCCCGGCTCTGGTTTGTTGTCTCATTGGCTGGCTTTGACCTGTCATTTCATGGCAGGATGCCTCGAATGCCTTGGGCCGCATCCGTCATAAGCTACAGGATGCCTTGGCGCTGCAAGGCAGGCGCCTGCAGACTGCAGCAAGACCCGTGTGCAGTTGAGATGTGTTCCTGTCGCGAGGTGAGCTCGAGCAGCAGAAGCCTGCGGCAGCCTCGAGTTGAAGCTCCTGTCAATGCCGAAACGGCAGAAGCCAAGGAGGAATTGGGTAGGTTGGCCCGAAGTCTGCGCCTTGCCAGCGTGATCAGGACCTGCCCTTGTCTGACACCTCATATAACGAGTCAGCTAGTCGCCTTGAAAGAAACGATTTCTCTGAGATAGACTCTCATAGCTCGAGACAGCAGGAATCCTGGATTTTGGGCGAGCCTCTCAGCGACCGGTTCCGAGAGAGACTGGGGTGAAGTGCTTCAGCGGGAGTCGATTGAAAGTCAGGACATGTGCAGCATGCTGGCCTCTGTTCAATCCTTCAGGCCGACTTCTTTACCGTCGTCAACCTAACTGAGACACGCGCATTGAAGGCTTCAGCTGAACGTCCGTCGCCTGCGAGACAACGTCAAGCGCCTCACGGCGCAGTGGGCGGAGCAAAACCCCGAGGCGTGTGTTGCATTTTGTTAGAATAGTTGCAAGTGATCCCTCTGAGCTCTTGACATGGGCAGGAGTACGAGGCGTTGAAGGTACAACCAGAGGTCCGGCTGTGCTGTTTGTCAGACAGAGGATTGGCCTGGAACCGTAAGTCTGCGAAGGTGCTGCCTGCTCGCATTCGCCGTGAGGGCAAGCAAGTGGGGGAGCTGCTGCGTGAGGGCACTGCTCAGCTGCAGGGTACCTTCCAGTGTGCCAAGCCTAGCACGGCACAGCGAAGCCACAGTCCGAAGAGGTAGGAGCAGAAGTGATCGTATCAGTAATAATATCATAACTACTATTATCATTATCATTATTGTTATTATTACTACTACTATTCTTATTAGCCTCCCATTCATGAGAGGCAGAGCTTTGGCTTTAGGCATCCTGCAAGCTCCGGATGCCGAAGAGCGTGCAGATTTGCTGGAAAACGCTGTGGAAGAGGAGCTGCTCCGCTTTGAGCTTCAATCTTCGCCCCGGGCTAGGGATTAGTGTAGTGTTTATGATTTGCAATCGGGCATGTTTCCTTTTCGTTCTTCTCCAAATTTGTGGCAACAAAAAGGAGCATGGGAATGGTGGAAAGAAGCATACCACAGACCCCACAAGGCAAGAAGCGCGTGGAACGAAAACCCGGTGGGCAAACGGTGACACTTCGAATGCCGAACAAAACAAAGGCGTAGGGCGTCGAATAGAAGCCCCCAGCTGCAAATGGCCCGTCAGCATCCACAGAGTTTGTTCGGTAATTTCTGACGGCTACTCCCCATCTCCCTCATCTGTCAGCGTTGGCGTCTAGGGCTCTTAGGAGTTGATGCATGCGCCTCGCTGCTTCTGCTAGCCGGTTTTGCACCTGACCAGGAGTTGAGGCGTATGCGCGCATTGCGCTCTCTGAAAAATGCCTTAGGGGAGATTCCTGGACATGATGCGCCTGCCGAGGTGTAAAAAGCACTGCTTGGACTGTCCCGCGAGTTGCCATCAACAGATTTTGGTATCTCAAGGTTGCTGAAGCTACGGAGGCGTTCTCCGGTCTCGTGTACTGAGGACATCACCTTACCGTTTGACCGAGTTGTGTGCGAGCGTACATACTTCCATGGCCGACTCCTCCGCATGACCAAAGGCCGATGCGGGTGCACAGAGTCTCGTAGCCAGTGTTAGCTATGCTGCAGCATTCCTGCAGGTGGCTCCACGATTAGCCTGAGGCGTGCAAAGCTGCGAACCCTTCCAAGAATAGTGCCAGCCTGAGGCGAAGAACTTGCAAAGAACAGAGGCACATAGGCGCTCAAAGGGATGTGACTGTAGCGCAGCGAAGGTGTTTCGAGCACGAGAGTCCTAACGAGCGCATTGCTGTTCCATGCAAGGAATGTGAGGGCAAGATCATCCTGTGCTTAGAGGCACGGGGACGGTGTAGTGTCGTTTTCTTGCTTGTCATCACCTGTGCCCTGCAGAGAGTCCTTATGAAGCAAACCCACTTGTGATTGGAGCTACGTGCCGACGAAGACCCAAGCCCCTGAAGATCCTTCTCAAGAAACCCCCCGAGCTCGGCATCTCGAATTCCCAACCGATCTTTCTGAAGGCTGCAAGTCCAAGGAGAGACAGGGCGAATTCTTCGCAAGAGTGCCAGGACTGCGACTTGCTGGAGTCATTGACCTTCCACGGGATGAGGCCCTTCTGGCACAGTTGCTGGTTAATTCCTTTCGCTGCTGGCTTTTCTCGGCTTGCTCTTTCATGAGTGTTTCCGTCCCTTGCTTGCGCAAGTACATCTTTGTGTTTTGCTCCACTGCACGGCTCCAGATCAGATCAGAAGTGCAGGAGGTACTCTCGCTCGTTCGCTTTGTGTCGCTGAACCAGGCTGCAGTTGCGCGGTGTCCACTGTGCGAAGCCCTGTGAGTTCCAGGAGGCAGCGGCTGATGCCCCCTCTTTCCTGTACAAGTGCATAGCGTGCGTGGTCTCATGTTTTCGCAGGTCGAGTTTGCAACAAAAGTTTGCGACATCGTCTTTCCAAGGCCCCTGCAGTCGTGCAAACACTGAAGTTGGAGAGTCCGGTTTCAGAGTGCCAAAGGAGCAGCCGGTTTGTGAACGTCCGCTTCAAAGATGGCCTACAGGCACGCACTTGTTCGGATTCTTGCATGTTGGGTTTCAGGACCTGTTTCCAGATTCATTTTGCAGGCTTGCGTTGCAAGCGCCTGTCGCTTCGAGTGCGCCGATAGAAGTGTACAGCAGATCCTGAGCTATGATTTTCCATTGCCTGCTGTGACTCGTCTACGTGTGTGAAGTCAGGTATTGCAACTTGGGCTATGGTCAAGATGCGGTAGCAGACTGTTTGCTAACGCAGCCGCACACTCAGAGACTCGCAGAGCATTTTCATGAAGCAAAGGATCTATTTTGAAAGATGCTCCAGAGCTTGTCTTGGGATACTAAAGTCAGAGTCTTGAAGTGGTGCATGTGAAATTTGTGGAGGTGCCATTTCCAGTCGTGCCACTTCCCTTTCTTGGAAGACTGTTCGCCTGCCCGGTTCTATGGCAGATGTTCTACCCAAGTTGCATGAATGCTTGCTGCCAGCAGGTCGCAAACTTCGCCGGGAGCCAGTTCATTGCCTGCCGCATCCAGTGGAGCGGACCTTTCGCGCACGAGGACTTTTTGAGTTTTGGCGCTGCTACAACAAACACGAAGCTCGCAAGTTGCTTGCCAGGAAAGTTTCGTGATCAATTCCCACTGGCTTCGCAAATGGAATCTGGCCAGTTGCACTGTTTCTGACGGTGCCGCATAGAAAACGACTTCCTTCATCTTGCCACGTGCAAATTGCGGTGCTCAAAGGGCGCATTTCCACCAACTGGCAACATTTCACTTGAAGGAGGCTAGCTGCCCGGCGAGGGAAGCATGTTCCAAGCCCCAAAGGTGAAGCTTTCCTCTGGAAGCTCAAAGGGCCTCCATGCTGCACAGCTTTAACTCTCCATGCTGGCACTAAAGCCGAGTTGATCTGTGGCTTCGTCAGGGATGGCGCAAGATTTCCCGAACATGCTGGTTTAGACTTTAGACTTGCAAAATTGCCAGTGCATCGGGCCGCGACCGCAACGAGGGCTCGAGGGGCAGACCGCGCGGGCTCAACGCCACGCGCCGCGGCTACCCAATCTCTGCCCGTTCTTCCAGCAACTTGGCGGCGGAGAGTCTGCGAGTGTGTCCAAGCGTGCAGACTCGAAGCTGGGCGGCGCAAGTGGCTGAGGCTTTTTCCAGGTAGAACATGGGAAATGCCTCGCCAAAGCCCCGGATGGAGCTTCAGTAAGAGTGGAGCAGAAGCAAGGCAGGAAGTTGCTCTGCAGGTGCTGCAAATCGGACACCGCCCCAGGCGTGGAGGCGACAGTGGATGCGAAGCCCGCTCTGGACTCTCACACTCACACAGTTGCCTGTGCAAGCTCTCCTGCCAAAGATTCGTGACGATCGCCCGTGCCCTTTCCAGGACAGTTCGTTGAATGCCCTGCCCACCGTGACCGGCGGGAAAACCGACAAGGAGAGATGATCTACTGCCTGTCGAAACGGTCGGCTTTTTGACTTGCCCAAGGAGAGGCTCTACAGCATCAAGCTTGTGAAGCCAGGGCCCTGCAGATTTGTCGGCTTGCTGGCACCCGGAACATGCAGTCTTGCCGATCTTGCTGACAGTAGCCGTTCCTGAGCACAGGTCGGGAGGCCTGAAACTTGGGCTGGATGTCGACTACATGGCGGAGCCAGCAGCTCGGAAGTTCCAAGAACTCTCCTGCAGCAAGTCCTGATTTTGCTGAGGCGCTCTGTGCTGCCGATCATGTCAGTGACCGGCGGAGTGGCAGAGCACGGATCCTAGCTCCACCATCCTGCGACTCGCTTGGAGAAGAGACCGAAATCACAGGAAGTGGAACCAAGACAATCCCGAGATGCAAATCCGAAAAGGGGCATTGAGCCCAGCTTGGCTTGGCACTCTCTGCACCGAGATGCGGCGTCGCTGCTTAGGATAGCATTGTGGAGGTAAATGGTACGACTGGCAAACGCCTCAGTGAAGAGTCGCCCGCGGAGAGATCATTCGCAAAAGGTCGGTCGCACCCCGGTGCAGGTGACGTCGCCCAAATGCTCGACAAGTGCAAGACGGACATAGAGCTGGAGAGCGCGTCTTGGAGTCCTTCACTCCGTGGTGGCAACTGCTTTGCTCTGCAAGTTCACCCAGAAGCCAACTTTTCAGCGTTTGGGCTCAGGCCGTAAAGCAATCAATACTGGTAGTTTCACGAGCTATGGCTACGGTCTTTGTCAGGTTCTGGACCAGCGTGTTTCTGGTGAGTTTGGCGGCCGCTGGCCCAGGCGGCGCTTTGGAAAGATTCCCTCCGCAGGTCCTCCATGCAACGTCTTTCGTAGATAATTTCGATTTCACGACCAATGGTACCTTCCAGCAACGGATCTTGATGTACAGGGACTGGTGGACAACAGGGAAGCCGGTGCTGCTCTTCTTTGGAGGAGAGGGCTCGGTTGAAGGCTTCTACAACGCTACAGGTGCGATTTTCGAGCACGCAGAAGCCTTGAGTGCAATGGTGGTTTTTGTTGAGCACCGTTGCTATGGGAAATCCCTTCCTGAAGTGCCTTTGAGTCGTTGCCTCCGACGGCTTACGGTGGAGCAAGCTCTGGCAGATGTTGCCTGGTACATCGTAAAGCTCCGTGAGCAGCTGAACTGCAAAAGGAAGGAGTGCGCTTTTATCACCCTCGGGGGCAGCTATGGTGGCATGCTGGTTGCGTGGTTCCAGCAGAAGTACCCTCACCTTAGCGCCGGTGGCATTGCCTCCTCGGCCCCCATCGATTTCTACCCCCATGATGGACGACAAGATGCTTTCTGGTCCGCAACTCTGCACACGTTTGAATCTTTTGGAAGCCGGACGTGCGCCAATGAATTGGACAACTCTCTCCAGTTCTTGCAAAACACATCTGACTCGCCTCAAGGGCGACGTCGCCTCGGAGAACTCCTCGGTTCTTGTGATCTGCTCCTAGAAGAGGTGACTGCTGGCAGCAAGGTGGATTTCTTCGTTCGCGGAGCAGTGAGCACCCTTGCCATGCTTGACTACCCTGTGGCCAGTGACTTTGTAACGACGCTGCCGGCAAATCCTGTAAAGGTTGCCTGCCACAGATTGGCTGGAACTGGGAATCCATTGGAGGGGCTCAAAGCGGTCTTGGACTTATTCTTGAATGCAACTGGAACCTACCGGTGCTATGATTTCTTGGCAGAGATGGTCGGTCGCCCTACAAACGGAACCCAGCATGGGCCATCCACCCCACCAGACATGGGGCCATGGCAGTATCAGGCTTGCAATGAATTGCCAATGCAATCCCTCACAACCGATGGTATGGGATTTTATCCCGCTGCTGATGGGCAGTTGTCGGAAGTGTCGGATTCCTGCAACCTTCGTTATGGTATTCGCCCCAGAACTTCGTGGCTTCAAGTGAACTTCGGAGGCAGTGACCTGCATGTTGGCCATTTGCTCTTCACCAATGGGGAGAAAGATCCCTGGCGAGTTGGTGCGCCGAAGCCAGAGAGGATTCGAGAGGGTTTGGACATACATCAGCACCTGATCCCTTCTGCCGCTCACCACGAAGACTTGCGCTTCGATGCCGCTCCGATTCGGCCCCTGGTGTCTGTGGCGAAGCAGAAGGCCAGGCTTCTTATGCAGCGCTGGATCGCCGACTTTGAGGGGAAACCCAGTGCCGAGCAGCTGCTGCTGGCATAAGGGCCTCTCCTCTCCCCGGCTCTATCTAAGAGCTCTCTAGGGCCTTGCTGAGTTTCACGGTGGGCAGGCTAGGTGAACTTGAAATTCCATGTCGCATGCCATGTCTCATTGCAGGTCTCAGCCTCAAGCTTTCGTTTGACCCTCACTTCGTTTCCCTTCCCTCCCGTGTAGCTCCTGCGGGGCTTGTTGCGGGCGAGTGGGACGTGCCTCTGCAGTCACCCCAAGCGGGTATGCAGGGGGTCACTCCATTGGGGCATGCAGGTCTGTCCTGCCTTTCCCGTGGATTGGCTTTGGCATAGCTCAAAGACCTATCGATTCGTGATTTGTGGAAAGAAAAGAATCGTTGCTGTGAGACTTGTGTCATGTGGTGGAATTATCGGTAAAGCCTCAGCCGTACGATTGTGGCAAACATGGCTTGACGATCAAATCCGTTGGACTCCTTGCTGCACCGGCATTTCTTGCCTTGGTGGCCTCAGGCTGACGCTGTGCCGCTGCCTGAACTACGACCACTTGGCGACTTGCCGAAATTTTGGATTTGAGCACCGGAACTTCAGAACTCAGAGCTCTGGATGTCGCAGGTGGCTGACTTGGAGAAGCTGATCTCGGCCAAGAACTGTGGGCCGATCATGTCCGGAGCTCAAGCCCGGAAGGGTTCTTGAGAGATTTCGATCTTGTTTCTGAACTTGTTTCTGAGCCAAGGATCCGTCTTTCCTGGCATGATGCTGGTGTTTTCAACGGCACGCGAGCAATTCGCGCAGTCGCTGTCTCTGTGCAGCTGCCTCTGTGCTCTGGGACAGGTGTCGATGGCTGCCCCAACGCAGCAATGCGCTTGGCCGGTTTGCGACCAAGCTTGCGCAGTCGGCTGCTGTTGGAGCCGCAGACATGTCTATGTGACGGTCTCTCGAAACGTGCTTGTGTTTGTTCTGCGGATGCCACACGAGAGTCGAGACTGCTCCACCAGACTCGGGAACAACTTCAATCTGTTGTGGTAACCCTCCTGCACGTCGGTCAGCAATCCCTGGCGAAGCTCGTGTTGATTGTTATGTTACGTGGCTTGGAATCACCAGTTCTTGCAGACATTGAGGCAGTGGCGAACATTCGTTAGGAGCGAATGCAGGGCTGCCGGATGCTCAACTGGATTGCGCAATTTGCGGAAGCAGAAGGACTCTACGAGTTCATTGAAGCAGACCTAATTGCGTGAGGCCACAGGTGGCACTTGCGCTTCTCGCTCCCATCACAGAGAAGTGAACCGAAAAGACAAAGCTTCTGGAGTTGTGCGCCATGCAACCCCCACTTTGGGAAGATCGGAGGTACGTCTCGCGACTCATTTCTCATGCCGATCTTTGGGCCTTGGCTGCCAATGTTTCCATCAAGGCTCGATGCTTAAAGAAAGTACGAGTAGCCTTGACTCACGAGATGTCAATGAGGCAATGGGGGGACCCGAGATCCCGACCCGGTTTGGTCGGCTTGACGTGAGAAGCCCGGCCATGTTGCAAGACCTATGTTGCTCGCTGTGCTTTTGCACCAGGCACACCATGCGTCCGACGGGGTCTCATCAGCCGAGGGGCGCCTTCCGGACAGACGTGGAATCCGTTTCGGGTTTGCGTACGCTCTGCTAGTGCAGGTCTGCTAAGATCCTACTCTAAGGACGGACGAGGCAGTGCAAATGGGCCCTTACGTTGATGATACTCAGAAGTGTTCCCGGGACGGCCAAGAAAGTTCGCTTTGGAATAATGGTCTCTTTCTGGCATCTCCTCCCTGCGCCTGTGAATTTCCACGAACAGGCCCTGGGTTGTTCCTTCCATCTGCCCTGTGATCTCAAAACGATCCTCTTCAGTCGTCCATTCTTACGCTCCGACTTGTCGTGCTGCTTTTGGTGTTGTCTCTTTCCAACAAGCCCCCGGACATTCATATACCCAGTCGCAGTTTTCGAGGATGTACGAGGTTGGCTCAGCTTGGCTGTAACTGTAGCTACCCGCCTGTGAAGGTTTAAACTGATGCGAACTCGGCTGCCATCTCGGCCGCCCAAGCAGAGGAAAAGGCTCCGCATTGATCGCAGGCGGATCGGAACTTTCGGTCGTCAGGGTCTCACTGGTCTCACTTCATCCTTATACTTTGTCTTTATTTACATTGTTTCCTGCGACGCTCGGGTCGCATCTGACCTGTCTTTGCCTTGCTTGTGAAATGCTTCGCTTATTCTATTCTCGTCACTTACGCCCCATTGATGATGTCTAGGCAAATCGCTGGTGCCGACCTCTTGCTGAGGCAGTAGGCAGAGTGCTGAGTTCACGGGCCACTGCCACGGAGCCTGTCGAACGTGCTGCGAACTCTCTTTACGTCCTCCCAAGCACAACCCAAAGTTCAGCTGTTTGTTTTGCTTTAGCTGTGAAATAAATGTTCGACCTGCAGGATGGGGACAAGGATGCCAAGCACATCAGAGACATATTCGGCCCCAAGGCACGGCCTCAAGCATCCAGTGTGTCTCTTCAGCTTTGAGTTAATATATATGTAGTAATTAGAATAGGGTTTTGGGGCTCATTATATTATAAGTATAGTGAGGAACCCCTGAAAATAGTATAGGTAATTCTAATGCTACGCAGCCTGCCTCGGCCGCCGGCTGCAGTAGGGCCAGCAGGGTGGCCTGGCCGACGACGCGCCTTTCAAGTTTGCGACCTATCAGTTTTCGACGGGAGGGCATGGGCCTATCGTGGCAAGGACGGGG
>BGNK01006403.1:0-24182 GCA_003297005.1 Symbiodinium sp. clade A Y106
AAATCCTGCATGACCCGCTGGCCTCTCCAACATTCACATCGGGGTGAGGGGAGACAGCGCGTAGGGCATCGCTAACACTGCCACTAGACAGGTCATGCAGGATTTTTACCATCCACCGTAGTAGTAGTAGTAGTAGTAGTAGTAGTAGTAGTAGTAGTAGAGTAGTAGGAGTAGAAGAAGTAGTAGTAGTAGTACTAGAACTAGAACTAGAACTAGAACTAGAACTAGTACTAGTACTAGTACTAGTACTAGTACTAGTTGTTGTAGTAGTAGTAGTAGTAGCAGTAGCACTAGTAGCAGTAGTAGTAGTAGTAGTAGTAGTAGTAGGAGTAGTGGCAGTAGTAGTAGTAGTAGTAGTAGTTGTTGTTGTTGTTGTTGTTGTTGTTGTTTTGCTGTTGCTGTAGATCGGTCATAGTAGTAGTGGTGCAGTCGTCATCGTAGAGCTGAGTATGACCGCAGCTGGCCTCACGAAATCCGAGGGGTCAGACATCAGTGGCTGCAGAAGGTTGTGTGCCTGGCACTCGATCGGCAAGACCCCATGGGAGAGTGCTGATAAATTTGTCTTGGGCATGCGCACAATACTCCACACTCCGTACACCATGGTTTTGCGAAATGTAGCACGCTGCCAAGTCCACAGTGTCTAGCCCAAGAAGAGCGGACTTCAGATTCAATAGGTGCACGTTTAGTTTCGATCTCTCCATGTACCGTACCCAATTGAGCTGTGGTCGTCCTTCCTGTCCTTGCAATAAAGCTCAACTGTTGATCTTTGAGCAGAATGCTGCGGAAGCCGTGACCCTCTACTATACCGACCCAGCACACCACAACGCTAAACTTTAAATGCCGGAGCTTTCCGCAAAGAAAGGGCTCAGCATTCTAAACCCCAAACCTCACACTGACACCTCAAACCCTAAGTATTCAATCTTCGAACTTCAAAACTGGACCTTAAACCTCAAAAACCCGTGACCCAAAATCCTGCCAGCTCCAGCTGTCCTCGAGCAACGCGGTGCCCGCGCAGGCGATGCCCAATGCCATGGCCGCGGCATAGCGCACGTGAGGGTTGTAGCCTTGGAGGGAGCCGCGAGCCGCTTGTAAAGCTGTGGTTTGAAGTATAGCAGAGTATAGTAGAGTATAGTAGAGTGTAGTATTTAGTAAAGTATGTAGTATAGTCAGTATAGTATTTAGTATAGTAGAGGACGGTTGTAACATCAGAATGAGGCTTTGCCAGTCCGTTTGAAGGAGGATCAGTTTTGCGATTCAGACCTCCTGGTTTCGAGTTTAGGCGTTACTAATTCTGCTCCTTAAGGGTTCCTTGGGTTCCTTTTTATGAGTATACTATAACACGACCGAAAGCTTCAGGGCTAGGCTTAATAGGAGACCCGAGCTCGGTTCTCGACGACGAGGAAACGTGCTGTGTATGTACATGTATACTATGTATATATATATATATACATATATATATATTTTTAATATATATATATATATATATATATATATATATATATACATATATACATGTATAAAATATATATGTATATACAGACAATCACTCACACACACACACACACACACGCACACACACATACACATGTATACGCTTACATTTGGATATGCATACAAGCTGCATGTTCCATCAATCATGTTTCGAGTTGCGGTCTACGCATGTCCTCGCACCCGCTCCTGGTGAAGTGAACGAGAAGCCCGTCAGACACTGTACACTTCCACATTGTGGAGCGGTCTCCGAAAGTAACTCGAAAAAGGATTTGGTGGGAGCCCGTGCCCTTCTGGCTGCTGTTCTGGCTCACCTCCATAGCCTAATAACGTGGAACCATCCCTGCGCACTCCAAGGATCTTGCTGTAACGGCTCACTCACCACTCGTTGCCGGAGGAGTCGATGTAGCCATCAGGAGCTATGTCCCGAAAGGTGAGTGGTGGAGATGGTGGAGAGTAGTCAGAGTAGTGCTGTGGAAAGTCGTGGTAGATGCGGTCACTCCAGTCGAAGACGTCATCGTGAAGGGGGCAAGACCTGGCCAGGTGCCCCGTGCTGCCGCACTTGAAGCATCGCGGCTGGGCCACAGCTTCCCTGCCCAGGTACTGCGCATGGGGGCCCAAGGAAAAGTCGCGGACGCTCATGTGCGAGCCCTTGGCCGGAACCTGTGCAGTCATAGCGCCTCGCAGCCGTTCCCGGGTCACCCTCAGGACAGCTTGCGACGTGGAGCCTGCCCACGCAGCCTTGACTCGCAGGAGATACTTGACATCGCATGCAGCATAGTCCACCAAGGCTTGCGGCAGCGGGCGCTCCATCCAGACGCTGGATCGTCCTCCAAGCTCGGGCACAAACAGGCGCTTCCCAACATCTTTGATGCGCTCGATTTTGGCCCTCTCAAAGTGTGGCACAACGCCAGAGTCATCAAGGCACCTTTGCAGACCCTTCACATACCTGTCATTCGTATTGCTGTAGCGCAAGGCATGCTGAACCTGCAGGTCAAAGGCGTGGCGTAGCTGCACGCCAAACTGATGACAAAGAGCGTCAGCATCTGCGCGACCATCGTAGATCACCTTGCAGATGCGCTCAGACTCCAGTACGGGGCTCAACTGTCCCAAACTGAAAGCATCATGCCCAAGCGTGGTGATGTCGAAGAGATAGACGTCGCCTTTGGGCGTGCAGACCTGGATCAAAGCCACTGGGCCTGTTCGACACAAACCGATACCTTCCACGTCCATTGCCAGCTCTGTTTGTAAGAGCAGTTGCTGGGTCGCGGCTCGGCATTGTTCAACAGTGTCCACGAGGGACACCCTCAGCGACATTGGGCGATCCTACCGGGAAGTTGCTCACTCGGCTCTAATTAAAACGCTTGGGCCTTTTTTGGCCTGTGGCCAGGGAAAGATCTCGCGACGGACACGGCAGGTGCACCCTGGGGCGCTTGCTCTCGGCCAAGAGTTTCACCACTCCAGGCAGCTGCTCTGGCACGTTGCACATCACAAAGCCGAGCCTGTCATTCTTTGGAGCGACAGCTGCCCTGCTGATTCGAGTATGCACGTGCTGCTGTAGCCGTCAGCTGGCCTACCCTAAATCCCAACACTCGACATCCTGCACAACTTCGCAACAAGACGTCTCTTCAAAACACACGGGCGCAGGCATGCCGGCACGGTCTTTCTGAGGAAGCCACGCCATCACGGCGGCTCGGCGCACGTCATCCGAAACATCTGACACCTTGAGCGAGAGTGCGGCAGGCTTCTGAGCATGAAGATCATTTAAGATCGTGAGAACTTGTGTTTGATGTGAAGATGATGTGGCGGTGATGCTGCTGCTTAGGGCCTTGGGAGGTGGAGAAGGAGGCGTGTGAGGAGGTTTTGATAATTGCGTTGATAGTTGTTGCGGTGATGGCAATGATGATGATAACGAGGAGGACAACAATGATGCAAACATATGCTATGTGGTACAACTTAACTTGAGTGTAGAAGTCTGACATTAAAACCACGAGAGAGTTGCTCAGTGGCAGTTCAGGGCCACTGCCAGACTTGAGTTGAGCGCTGAATTCGCCGAATGCGAGCGGGGAATTAGAATAGTTACGTGTAAGCAAGCTGCCGAGATGTGGAGCAGCTTCCGGATGGCGGCATTCTGCGAGGTGCCGACCTCCAAAACACGAAAACTGCAAGTCAGGGTTCAGACTTGAAGGGTTTATACACGTCCAAGTCAGAAAAACTCGGGTAGTTCAGAGCGCAGGACCAAACGACGCAAGCTCAGGGTGCCGACGTATGCCAGAGCGATCGCAAAGCAGCCGCCGTAGCGCAAAATCGCATCCTTGTCCAGCAGCATCTCCCTGAGTAGATGGGATAATGTAGGGGCCTGAATAGGGTTCCTTTACAGGGTTCTATAAGGGCTACTATAAGGGATCTATAAGGGTAGTATAATAAAGGGGCCTTTATAATTAGAATAGGGTTTTAGGGTATGTCATACTATATAGTTATAATAAGGAACCCCCAACATAGTATAGGTAATTATTAAGGCCCCTATAGTAGTTGCACTCTGTCTGAGGCAACGCAATCTAAGCCCAACGCCAACTTCCTCTCCCGGCGACACGAAAGGCTCCTACGAAACCACGTCCTTCCTGGAGCTCTTGGGGCAGAACCGGTGCCAGCCAAGGCCCAGACTGGATCAAGGGCTCTGCCTCCTCCTCCTTCCGGAACATCATCATGGCCAATGCAAGGGCCTCACCGGGACTCATCACACTTTGACTAATGAGTCCGGGCTCCTTCGTAGTAGGGTTATATGCTGTCAGCGTTAAAGGGTACAATAAGGCTTTATAAGGATTACCAGGAGGGTTACTATACTGGTACGAGGCTTGCTACAAGGGTTACCATAAGGGTTGCTTGTACCTCATCTTGGCATCGTCGGGCCAAATAATGCCTTCGCTTCCCTACTGAACCAAGATCACAATGTAGCAACTAACCCGAAACCTCGACCGTATCTTAAACCCACAACACACCCCCAAAACCCGTAGCCTATGATAAACCCTCCTAAACCTTAAGAAAACCCTTCCAAACCGCTCAAAACGTACCTTCCCGACGCCGAGGCCCCGGCGCAGGCGCGGATGATCTTCTCGTGCTGGGTGTCGTGCGCATATGCGCGCAGCCTCGGGGGGGTTTGTGGCTTTCTGGGGTTTTCGAGCTTAGGCTTTCGGGGTCGAACGAGGCTCCGGGGTTTAGGGAAGGTTTGAGGGCTC
The DNA here is from genome assembly GCA_003297005.1 of Symbiodinium sp. clade A Y106. Lineage (NCBI taxonomy): Eukaryota > Dinophyceae > Suessiales > Symbiodiniaceae > Symbiodinium > Symbiodinium sp. clade A. The sequence continues at coordinate 4,725 of BGNK01006403.1, forward strand.
GGCTTCTGAAGCTTGTGGCCTTAATGGGTTGAGACAGCTTAGAGTATGTTTGAGTGGTGTTTTGGAGGGCGGGCCTACGGTTCGGGGATCGCAACCCTCTTGGGGCCGCTGTAATCAGGGCGGGGTTCTCGCTGTGTTTAGGCTTAGGCTATTTTGGCATCCCCTAGTTTCTGAACAATGGCACATGTGACCTCACCTCTACATGTCAAAGCAGATCTGATGCGGATTCAGCGGCGAAGATAGCCAAGAAGCGATAGGATCATAACTGCTGAAGCTAAAGGTTGAGCGCCACTTGCGGACTTATCCGAACTCAGCCCATGGAATCATGCAAACAAGCACGGACCAATTTTGTCTGCAAGCGCTCTTGTGGTGAGAGAACCATGCAGATCATGAATCCTGAAACGCGAGAGTACAGGTGGCGCCACCGGTTCCACTGAGGCTTGTAGACTGCTCCCGAACTTGTGACAGATACGCTTGCGACCTGCTCCTGACCGGCCCCTGCATTACTCCGCGCTGTGGGGATCCTCGGTGCTGCGGTTCAACGGCGCTTCCGACATCCGAGCCTGCCATAGTGCACGACACTGACAGGAAGTTTGTGCGAGCCTTCGATTTACAAATGAAAGTAAGCAAACATGTAGATGCTGGTAGCATTCGCTTGTATGTTGGGTTGATACAAACCCTTGGTTCGACCTTCGAACCCTTGCTTCTACATGGGTGTTATACCGGACAGGCTTGCATTACACGTGACGGGCAGCCCGGGGCAATCCAAAGCGGAGGAGGAGCCTTTGATTGTGTTTCTTTTCTTTTTGACTGGCGTACAGCTGCTGCCATGCCATACCAAAAGGCTCCTGATGTAAACCTGCAGCCCTACCCACCGCATCACGAGGACCAAAGACCCAAAGCAAGAGCTCAACTCGCCTGGGAGATGCAAAGGTCACAGACACAAGGACTTCCCGACTGGATGCCTCCGAAGACCACGAACCAAACACATAATTCCCTGCACAAGAGGTGCTCTCCCCCCTGAGGACCTGCAGCAGCGAGGCCAGGGATAGCGCCTGAGTCGCGGTCTATGCTGAACCATGGCATGATGACGACGAAAGGTGGTGGTAGCAGAAACAGCAGCAGCGGCGGCAGCAGTGGCAGCGGCAGCGGCAGTGGCAGTGGAAGTAGCAGTAGCAGTAGCGGTAGCAGTAGCAATACCAGCAGCAGTGGCAGTAGCAGGAGCAGGAGCAGCAGCAGTAGTAGTAGTAGGGGGAGGAGGAGCAGGGGGAGGAGGAGGAGGAGGACGAGGAGGAGGAGGAGGAGCAGGAGGACGAGGAATAATCGCAGCAGCGCGAAAGTTGTTTGTCTTCAGCACCATCATTGTCGTCATCATCATCGTCGTCCTCGTCATCGTCAGCATAATCGCAATCGCCGTCGTAGCCGTCTCCTCCGAGGAACTAGATTTTGTCGCCACCGGGCAGGTTCGCAAGTTAAGCATGTTGCTTTGTCTCAACATGCCTCTACCACCGCATGCGTAGTCGTAGAGAAGCACGGGCTTGGGTCAACCTTCTTTTAAAATGAGCCTGAGATCCACACTTTAATGACAAAATTGTGATCAAGCATGGTTTGTGCACGCCTGATCTAATATTGTCTTGATAAACGGCACCGCTGTTCAAGATGGACCTAGCTTGGAGCGCAGGACAAGTAATCGAGTGCTGGTTGTCCTTAGTCCCTGGTTGACAGAAGTCCAAAAGCCCTGAAGGACTCAGCCCAAACCAAACTACCGCAGTGAGACCCCAACTCTAAACCCCAAACCATTCCAAACCCTACAACCCGACAACCGTCAAATCCAGGCTTTGCAGTCCAGGAACCCGCTGCTGGGCCAGAGCCGCAGCGGCGACGGCCTCCCGGCGCCGCGCGAGCTCCTTCCATCCAGGAGCGAGGGTTTCAGGTTGAGGGTTTAGGGACATTGGAGCTGGGCTTGCTAGTTACTAGCTGTGGGGGCTGTGGGTTTCGGACAGTTCAAACATGCTGTCCGACTCAGTGAGGGCTTGCATGGTTCCCTAGAATGGGAGTCAGGTCGAACTCTTCTCTACAGAGCTCGTTCTGAACGGCTCTGGCTGCCCAGTGCAGGGTTATTTGGGCCTCTGATCTCGATTTTCTGCTGCAAGTGGAGGATTCACATTACATCTCCTTGAATGAAGAATGGTATGCGGTGCCAACAGTCTGTATTCCGACGATGGGTGCCGAGTGCCACAAGGGCGTCTTCACGGAGGATGAGTACTGGCCTGAAGTCGCATAAGAGCAGTCTCTATGTTGGGCCGGTGCTTGCGGAGGCTTGCGGACTCAAGCCCGAAGTAATAAGTAGCACCCTTAACCCTCAGTCTTTGAAGCAGCTTCGACAGCTTGGCTGCTTATGAAATTTTCCCGGGCACCTCCTTCTCATGCAAGCAGTCTTCGAGGTGGAGCTGTGCCTCACAGGGTCTGACAAAGACTTGCAGGCGTTGGGAGTGTATTGTACAATGAGTATAATAAGGAACCCCAAGAAGTAGTATTGGTAACGAGGCTTTTGGGTTGAGGTCCTGGCATCGGGCTGAGGATCAGGTTTTAGGATTAAGGCTTAGGAACTAGCGTTGTGGCTTCATTTCCTCAGTGGGATCTTAATCTTCCCTTGTTGAATAGCTGACTGGACGATGCTTGAGTGAAGTTGCGCCATGAAGCTGAACTCTTCAACTCCTTGCTGCAAATCCCTAGAACCTAAACCCCGACACGCCGAAGGACTGCCGTGCGTGCCCGGTGCCCACTAAACGGTCAACCGATGCTGCAACCCTTATAGTAGACCTAAAAGCCCCAAAAAGAACCCTAAAAACCCTGAACCATAAGCCGCCCTAAACCATCCCAAACCTGAAACCCTTAACCCGAAACCTCAACCCTGAACCAAAAACCCTAAACTGGCCTCAACATTCAACCCTAAACCTTCAAACCCATAACAGTAAGCCACCTCGGCAGCACGTTCTGAGAAGAGAGTTATAACCTGACCTTCGCAGCAGGAAGACTCTGTGTAATGAAGGGGCTTTGATGCCTAAATAGTTAAAATAAGGCTTCTTGTGAGGGTTCCTTTGAGGGGCTCTATAAGGGCTGCAATAAAAATCCATGACAACGGGGCCTTGATAATTTTAGTAGAGTTGGGCATATTATAGTATGCTTGTAAAAACAGGGAAACTTGTGGAATAGTTTTGGTAATTATTCGGGCTTTATACTTAAACTACAGCAGACTAGATCGACAATGGGGATGTGCGGGGGGGTGCATGGTACGAAACCACACACGGGTTTGTAGCGGCATGAAACTATCGACTGTTGAGAGCCTTATGTGCTGTAGGACTGTAGGAACCCTTTAAGCTTCAGGCTAATCACATGGCTGTCAACTTGGGAAACTGGCTCACAGCAAAGGTTCGCCACGGCAAGCCGCTGAATATTTTCTGGATTCCCATACTTTATACCACCAATGTGATTTACCACGTTCTACTCTGTTCTTCTGTTATGCTGCATATTGCGCAGCATTCGGCTTTTGTCTCCTTTCTGATGGTACTCTGAGTCCTTGTTCATTCCTTCGGGCTGTCTTGCTGTAAGGGCAGGATGCTGCGGCCATGCAGTACGGGAACAGTCCCACGATGAGTTCTCGAAGTCTGCATCTAAAACCACTACCCCAGCAAAGATCCTACACGGAACTTAAGTATCGACATACTACCGCAGGACAAAGTTTGTTCCACACGAACTGCAACTTAAGATGCCAGGCCCTGGGACTAGACTCCTCAGACGGGATCCTGAGAGGCCCCTCCGCGGGGAACTACATGGTATAAGTCCGCCGCGCTGGCCACATGAAACGAACCTCCGCCCTCTGCAGCACCGCAGCATATGCTCATGTTATAGAGAACTTTCGTCCCAGCAATGCAAGCGGCCATACCCAAGGCTCCTGCAAGCCCTCATGCAAACAAACTACTCAGCAATGATATCAACAGCGATGGCATGTGATGAGCCTCCTCCGTTTCTAAGCGCCATCAGAATGCACAGAAGCGCACTCCCTCAACCCATCAACATCAAGAAGAGCGGTAAAATGGCCCAAAAACCTAGCGGACCTCGCGAAAAAACACCAAAGTGGCCCTGAACCCTCAACTCATCAGATTAGACAAGCCCTAGACCCATCAAAATCGCCAAACAAACAAAACGACCGCAAACCCTACACCCATCAGAATCCCCAAGGACCTCAAATCCTAAACCTATCACGGCCCTGAAATCTTTAAGTCTTAAACCCCAGAACACCAAAAACACTTTCATGCTAAACCAATCAGACCCCCAAAAAACTTAAACCTAAAACTATCAGAACCCCAAAAAACTGACACCAGATACCAATAAGAGCCCCAAATACTTAAACCCTAAACCAATCCAAAACCCCAAAAAAACACAACCCCTATCAAAACCCGGCCTGCGGGCCCTTGAATCTCCTCTCCCGGCTGGATGCTCCGGTGAAACCGGGCCTGTCTCGTCCAGTCCTGTCTCGTCGCCAAAGGGGAAGGGTTTGGGGTTTAGGGTTTAGGGAGGTGGATTCTGCTAGGGATTTAGGGTTTAGGGAAGTTAAGTTTGCATATTGTTCCTGTGAGGTTGCCATAAGGGAATAAGGGTTCTCTTAGTAACTAGTCAGGGTTCTACGACGGCTCTATGAAGGGTTCTACTGGCGGTTCTATGGACTCAGGGGACTTGGGGTTGTTCGGATTCCTGTTTTAGGGCTTTCTGGCTCGGGCTCTGAGTTTGGGCATTTTGGGCTCGAAGGGTTCAGATTGAGGGGACCTGAAGAGTTTCATGGTCTTCAGTGTCTGAGGTTGGGCCAAGTCTTGAAACCCCAAAGCCCCGAATCGAATGCAGTAAAGTGCCGGGGCAATGCTGCGTGGTGCAAAGTCTTGGGTTGGTTCAATTGGTCCAGGCTCTTGAGCTCGGGGCTTGGGGGGGGGTGTGAACACGCCGCGCCTTGTTCCATACCTCGTAGTCCACGGCCTGCAAGGGCGCACATAAACGAACCGGCATATTACAGGGTCTCAGCCTGGAAAGGCCGCAGGAGGGGTTTGCAAGCATCATCCTACCATAATAGTGTCAGGAGCTTGCAGGTCGATTCCTAATCTGTTCCACCCTTTAAGAGATCTCTGACGCCGGTGATATCGAGGCCTTGCCTTCTTTAAGCAGCTGGTCCAGGCCCCGTCAGGCCTCGGGCGCGAGGGTGTCGGGGCCTCTTGGTGGTAACGGGGTCCCGAAGCCCGCAACCGAGGCATGGGCATGAAGCCCTGGCTGTCCGTGGACGCTTGGAGATTCCGCAGCCTGTCGAGGCAAGAGACACCTCAGTGTCGGCATTCAGAGAGCTCCCCAGAGCCTGCATCAGAAGCTATGTAGATGGTTTCAATGTGCAAACATGAGTGTATATGTATACATGCATGCATCTATACATACGAAACTGCAACAACATGCAAACTTCCCCAAAAGCGCAGCCATATGTATATGGCGTCACTGGTGTTTTTCTCCAAAGCCTCGGGCCCCGGCCAGAGACATCCACCAGCTCTGCCAGCATGAAGAACCGCTTGGCGGCATCTGCCTGCGAGCTTGGTAACTGGGCCCCTAAACCTAAACCCTAAACCCTGCACTCTAAACCCCTAAACCCCTAAACCCCTATCCCCTAAACACTAAACTCCTAAACCCTAAACCCTTAACACTGCCTTGCCGGCTTCTTCCCTTTCGGATTCCCTCAAATACTGGTTATGTAGATATACATGTGTATATGTATATGTATATATATATGCATATATATGTAAAGGTACATATAAAAATTGTATATGTGTTTATATATATATATATGTATATATATATATATATACATATATATATTGTGGCTTATAGGGTGTGGATAAAGTCCTGTATCTTAGAGGCAGCACCCCTGTTGCTTCGCGAAGAACTGACGCTCCTGAAGACTCGAGGTTGTATTTTAGATATATATATATATATATATAGTGGTCAAAGAGTCAAATTCTTGCAGGAGTTCACAGGTCAGATCCCAAGTCAGGAATTCGTCCAAACCTCCGGCACTTCCTCGACCGGAAGCCCGCAGCAGTCCCCACAACTAACCCTTTCCAAAGCTTTACCGTCAAGATGCCCTTGCCCCCAACAAGGCGACGGAGTTGCACAGCATCTCCTCACTCGCAGCGGGCCTCTGTGAGGCCCTTCACAGCCGAATCCGCGCATGGCCTGAAAACAGGCGGGGCGACAGCTTGAGAACAAGACCACCCCTTTTGGGTTTGTTATCATTCTGGTCGGCCATGCTGAGTCTATGGGGAAGTGTCGACACATCTTCCATGCGCAAAGTAGGCGTCAAAGGACGGACGACCAGGTTGGAGTAGCTACGTCATCACCGTAGCAATGCTCTCACGTTCTGATCTATTGGAATCAAGCAAAGAAGCCCAGGCAGCATCCCGACCGACGCTTCGGCACCAACCTTCCTCTAACATCGCCCGTGCGGTCCGAACGGCTGTCCATTCCCAGGTCGCAGTGCATCTGCGGCAGCAAAGAGGAACACCTTGGGCAAGGGGATCTTAATCGGATGTAGGGCTTAGGGCTTGGAGGTGGTGTGTTTCAGCTTTACTTTATACATACGTATACATATATATATATATGTATTTAGTTATACTTATTTATTTCTATCTACATATGTATACATATATATATATATGCATACACTGGCATAAACGAATACACAGAGATCTTCCTGCCATGCTTGCATTGTCGTCCTTCACATGCTTGATAGCATCTGCGTGATAGTCTCCATCCACTCGTACTTGCTTGCAAGCAGACATACAAATGCCAGTGTGTCGGATCAACACCTCTATCTACCTATCGACCTACCTACCTACCTACCGATGCTACGCTTACGACCACACTGCACCATGCCGGACCCTACTGTTGCTCTGCTCTCCCTTCTCTCCGTAGCATGCAAACCATGTAACAAATGGATGGTTGACCTTACTCCTACTCCCTAAACCCTAAACCCTAAACCCTGTGTCGCAGTGAACCTGGGAAGCTTGGCACCCTACCAGCAGGAAGTGTACGAAGGTCCGCCGCCTCCCCAGCTCCATGGGCTCGGACGCAGCGGATAGGCCTAGAACGTAAGAACCTCCGACATTCGAGCCACGGCGGAGACGCAAAGGACAAAGTTCGAGCTGAACTCTACTGATGACGCAAGGGAGCCCGGATTCCCAAGCTCAGTTATCGGGGGTTGGGGAAGCCACTGCTCGATCGTAAAGCTGGCTCTGCCGTCTGCCTTGAAAGTAGACTCCCACAAAACTATCTGAAGTCTGAACATCGGACACCACTCGTGAAGCAAGGGCCCATGTGCCATAAGGGCAAAGCTCGTCGATTGCCTTCTGCGACGCAGAGCCGACCTAAGTCAGTCCGAGAAATGTGCACAAGGACGGAGCATTCGCCGTTCAAGATCGCGATCCGTGCAGACAGCTTCAGTCTCCTTAGCTGTGCCTAAAACCGACCCCACCCCTCCCCCCAACAACCCCCACAAAACAAAAATTGCCGGGTGCGCCACCATGACGAGTCCGATGGCATAAGCCGCTGCCTCACCGGCGACAGCGGTGTCTGTGTACCTGGGCTTTCAGGGTTTCTGCAAGGATTCCTACATGGGCTCCTATAAGGGTTTCACAAGGATCTTCAAGGCCTATGATGTACCAGGGTTCAAGGGCGTTTTGGCTAAAGGGGTCCTATAAGGGTTACGGTTACGACAGGAGTTAGTGCAACTGAGTTTTAAGGGTTTGGGGATTCCGATCAAGCGTGGCTATAAGCGTTATATTGGGATTTAGGGGTTTTGGGTCATGCCTTCAAAGCGCAAAGGCTTGGAAAGGCCTAGACTTGAATCTGTGACCCGGGAGTGCCTGGGGAGGGCTCAGTGCTCAGGAACACTGGCGCCGTCTTTGAACTCTTTATGACATAGAACCGTGCCATTCCGAAGGTTGCTCGCTTTGATGAATTTCCTGGAATCGATATTGAAGGTCCCATCTTCGAAAGCTCCGAAGATCCGAGACTGAAAGTGCGCTGAGTGCAAGGCAACGTCTGGGTCAGCTCATCGTAGATACTTTCGTCTGCAGTCGCCATACACAAAAGACCTGCACTGTCGGCGGGCAGATGTCAAACGAGGAAAAGCTTCCAAGGGCCTTTCAGTCGGAGATCTTCCTGCGAAGTTTGGATCTGTGCAAGAACCTGTTCTGAAACTTTCAACCCTGAAGATCCTCCGAGACAGGGCCAAGGGGTCAGTCCGAGTCGAGGCGATAACAGTCGTTTGTAGTTTATGTGGCTGTGTGCTCTCATCGCCACTGTCATCGTCTCCATCATCATCACCGTCTTCTTCCGGATCATCATGATGTATGTTGCCACACCGCAACAGAAGCTCTGGAACCTCGCGCTGGACACAAGTTCTCGCCAGTGAGGGTACTGCATGCTTCAAGTTTGAGCCGTGCGCCCACTGGTGACCGAATCCCTCACTTGGAGGATCACGCGAACTCGTAAAATGGCGACACGTACGATTATCGGTAGGGTGCCAAGTACGGCTCTTGCGCAGGCTACTTTTATCGCAGCTGCTCCTTAAGCCCCCTGATCCTGCAGTACCTCAAGCAACGCCAAGCAGCCAAGCAAACTCAAGCCTTCAAAGAGCAAGGAGATCTGATAACCAAACCCAACTTCGACAAAACTCTGCAACAGCTGCAGTACCCATAGCAATGTAGTACCTGCAAGGACAGTATAAAGATCTAAGGCATCGAAATGGCCCCCATCAACTTTATCTTAGCAAAGGTTGGCATACATACAACGAAGGCAAGCTCAAGCACTGCAATAACACTGCAATAACTGGAGAGACGCCTCACACTTCTCCCCAGCTACGGTTCATTGAGCGCCCCATTGCTGAGCTCCGTGCCGATGCCGAGACAGGCCCCGTGCTGGAGTACCTGCTTGCATCGGGGACCGCAGTGAAGGAAGATTTCACGTTCAAGTGGGTATCTCTGGTTGGGACCTTATATGTTACTACACACTCTAAACCCAAAACCCTGAACCCAACCCCCCATTTCAACTTGGGGTGGAGTCTCCCGTCTGCCACTGATCAAGAACAATAGCGTACGTCTGTTTCGCAACTATGGCTTTGTAGCATGCCTACTTGTGAAGGCATGGGCTATGAGGACTGCTGCGATGAATGCTGTTTTACTGCTTGCAACAAGGCCAACATGTTTTCTTTTAAGCAGATTCTTGCCACCATTGCAACACCTATGAATGATACTCCCAGTACCGCACCTCCGTGGCCTGGGCATTCCGCAGCTGTTCCACGAGATAGCCCTGGCGGCATCGCGAGCTGCGACCCATCCAAAACGCAGCACCCCCCAAGAAAACCCGGAACCCGGAGTCAATACACTTTGAACCCAAGCCTTAACTTTACAATGCAGGCTCCGAGGCAGCAAAATCGACTAGCTGGAGCTCCTTCGTCTCCGGATCGTAGTGATTTGCATGGATCAGGCCTCAAGCAGATCACGCGCGCAGTTTCAAGGATATGTTACATGTCAACAACATTGTCAAGCTGTCCGCAGCTTGTTCAGGGTTCATAGATATTTCGAGTGTTTGTGTGTATATATATTTTTGTTTATATAACTCTATATATATATAGTTGTTTATTTATTTATAGCATACATATATATATACATGCATCCTCAGCATACACCCATAACTTATTCTTGCTCAGAGTAAAACGTTTGTGATGATATTGTGCCTATCGCAGCTGCCAGCAGCTTGACATGTACATGACAAGAAATACGTAATACAATTGTTACTATGGTCGCCATTAAGAATGCCACTGAAGTCACGGTCGTAGTCGTAGTCGCTGTGGAAGTCACAGTCGCAGAAGCATTAGCATTAGCATTAGCATCAGCAGTAGCAGCAGCAGTAGCAGCAGCAGGCAGGAGCAGGAGCAGAACCGAGCAGTAGTAGCAGTAGCAGCAGGAGTACAGCAGCAGCAGCAGTAAGTAGCAGCAGCAGGAGCAGCAGCAGAAGGGTCTTAAAGAGACATACATGTGCAGCGCGGCCATCACAGCTCAGGCTTCGGCCCATGCCGTAGAGAGCTCCGCCTTCGGAGTAGGGGCTGCCCCGCGTGCCTTTCGGGCGGCTCAGGACCCCTCGAACATCTCACCCTAAACCCTAAACCCTAAACCCTAACCCCAAGCGATCAAACCCGCGCTACAGCCCTGACTCCATCCCCGCCTCCCTGTTGTGGCAGGTACGTGCTCAGAATGGACCTGCAAGGAAAGATCGTGTCAAATAATCTGGGGGGGTGTCGATGCTCCTCGGGCTGTTGTGGAAGGACGACGGATAACCACCGGCAGCGGCAGCAGCAAGAGCCAGAGCAAAAGCAACCACAATCCGCGCAGAAGAAACAACTAAAACGACTCGCACTCGCTTGGAATGAGGATAGATTCCCTCATCTGAGGCTCCCTGTCCATGTATCCAGATGGGTTAAACAAACCTGAATGTAATCGATGACAAGCCCGCACACTCTGCCAAGAATTCCCGGTACAAGCTACCTCCAGCTGGCCATGCCCTGTGCCCCCAACCTGTGCCCTAAACCCCAAAGGCCTTGAAGCCAAGATGAAGAACGGCCTCCTGAACCCCGAAGAAGGTATCCCTACTGTCCGAAGGACGGGCCTCGACTCCTTGATGTGGCCCTTGTGGATGACACCTTTGCAGAGAGCGGAACCTACAGAACGTTCACTGCCTTCACAAGGAAATGACGACAACGTTGAGAATTTGGGCCGCAAAGGGTTCAGGATGTAGCGTCCTCAATTCGGCTCGAGGACCAGCACATGCCAGACCACACGCGCAAGTTTCTCCGAGCTGCGCACTCTCGTAGCGGCTAACGCAGTAATGCTGCTGCTTTCTACCAAACAGAGCCTTCTTGAAATGGGAAGTAGAACGGCTATGAATGACTTTGACGTCTGATTCTATATCAACTCAACCCTAAAAAGCCCGCAACGGCACTAATCCCGAAGGAAGAAGTCCCCTGACCGTAACTTTCACTCCCCAAAGCTCCCTAAACCCACAGTGAGCCGCTGGCCCAGGGAGGCAGTGGCGCTGAACTTGGCCCAATTCGATGCCTTGGCCAACCACTCGAGGTTCTTGCCTTGGCAGGCTTTCGGAGCTCAGGGGGTTGCCTGGTACAGGGTGCTTGGGAAGGCCAGGCTAGCTTCACGATCGTAAATTGTAGCATCTTATTGCATATCATAGTATGTTAAAGTATGTTATATAGTATTTGTATAGTATTTTATGGTATTTTAAAAAAATCTTATAGTATAAAGAAGTATATTAACGTGTATTATAGTGGATTATCATACATATAGTGTAGCATAGAGATTTGGCAAAGAATGAGAGATGAATGCAGAGGAGACGATCTCAAGAACATGTCAAACTTGAAATGCAGATTCGAGGCCATACGTTTTCGCGATCTCAGACACATGTCAAACTTGAAATGCAGATTGGGGCCATAGGTGTTCGCGATCTCAGACACATGTCAAACTGGAAATGCAGATTGGGGCCATAAGCTTTCGCGACCTCAGACACATGTCAAACTTGAAATGCAGATTGGGGCCATAGGTGTTCGCGATCTCAGACACATGTCTAACTTGAAATGCAGATTGGGGCCATACGTTTTCGCGATCTTAAACACATGTCAATCTTGAAATGCAGATCGGGGCCATAGGTTTTCGCGATTTCAGACACATGTCAAACTTGAAATGCAGACTGGGGCCATAAGTTTTCGCGATCTCAGACACATGTCAAACTTGAAATGCAGATTGGGGGCCATAGGTTTTCGCGATCTCAGACACATGTCAAACTTGAAATGCAGATTGGGGCCATAGGTTTTCGCGATCTCAGCCACATGTCAAACTTGAAATGCAGATTCGGGGCCATAAGCTTTCGCGATCTCAGACACATGGCAAACTTGAAATGCAGATTGGGGGCCATACGTTTTCGCGATCTCAGACACATGTCAAANAAATGCAGATTCGGGGCCATAAGCTTTCGCGATCTCAGACACATGGCAAACTTGAAATGCAGATTGGGGGCCATACGTTTTCGCGATCTCAGACACATGTCAAACTTGAAATGCAGATTGGGCCATAAGTTTTCGCGATCTCAGACACATGTCAAACTTGAAATGCAGATTGGGGGCCATAGGTTTTCGCGATCTCAGACACATGTCAAACTTGAAATGCAGATTCGAGGCCATACGTTTTCGCGATCTCAGCCACATGTCAAACTTGAAATGCAGATTGGGGCCATAGGTTTTCGCGATCTCAGACACATGTCAACTTGAAATGCGGATTGGGGCCATAGGTGTTCGCGATCTCAGACACATGTCAAAATGCAGATTGGGGCCATAGGTGTTCGCGATCTCAGACACATGTCAAAATGCAGATTGGGGCCATAGGTGTTCGCGACTTCAGACACATGTCAAACTTGAAATGCAGATTGGGGCCATAGGTTTTCGCGATCTCAGACACCTGTCAAACTGGAAATGCAGATCGGGGCCATAGGTTTTCGCGATCTCGGACACATGTCAAACTTGAAATGCAGATTGGGGCCACTCAGACACATGTCAAACCTGAAATGCAGGTTGGGGCCATAGGTTTTCGCGATCTCAGACACATGTCAAACTTGAAATGCAGATTGGGGGCCATACGTTTTCGCGATCTCGGACACATGTCAAACTTGAAATGCAGATTCGGGGCCATAAGCTTTCGCGATCTCAGACACATGGCAAACTTGAAATGCAGATTGGGGGCCATACGTTTTCGCGATCTCAGACACATGTCAAACTTGAAATGCAGATTCGAGGCCATACGTTTTCGCGATCTCAGACACATGGCAAACTTGAAATGCAGATTGGGGCCATAGGTTTTCGCGATCTCAGACACATGTCAAACTCGAAATGCAAGTAGGGGCCATAGGTGTTCGCGATCTCAGACACATGTCAAACTTGAAATGCAGATTGGGGNATGCAGATTGGGGCCATAGGTTTTCGCGATCTCAGACACATGTCAAACTCGAAATGCAAGTAGGGGCCATAGGTGTTCGCGATCTCAGACACATGTCAAACTTGAAATGCAGATTGGGGGCCATAGGTGTTCGCGATCTCAGACACATGTCAATGTTGAAATGCAGATTGGGGCCATAGGTGTTCGCGATCTCAGACACATGTCAAACTTGAAATGCAGATTGGGCCATACGTTTTCGCGATCTCAGACACATGTCAAACTTGAAATGCAGATTGGGGCCACAAGTTCTCAAGATCTCGAACACATCTCAAACTTGAAATGCAGATTGGGGCCACAGGTTCTCGCCATCTTAAACACGTGTCAAACGGCAAATGCAGATTCGGGCCACAGGTTTTCGCGATCTCAAACAGGTGTCAAAACAAGAAAAGCAGATTCCGGCCACGAAAATCGCGATCTCAAACACATGTCAAACTTGAGGCGCAGATTCGGGCCACGCGATCTCAAACACATATCAACCTTGAAAGCCAGATTTGGGCAATCAGTTTTGGCAATCTCACACACGCCATTCGGGCCAGGTTTTGGCGATCGATTCGGCCACAGGTTCTGGCGATCTCAAGCACATGTCTAAACATAAAATGCCGATTCGGGCCACAGGGTCGAACTTGGTCGAACTTGATTCGGGCCACCGGTGTTCGCGATCTCAAACACAATTAAAACTTGAAATGCAGATTCGGGACAGAGGTCTTCGCGATCTCACAAACATGTCAACATTGGACTTCAGACTGGGGCCACAAGTTTTCGCGATCTCAAACACACGTCAAACTTGAAATGCAGCTCGGGCCACTGGTCTTCCCCATCCCCACCATGTCTCAAACTTGAAATGCAGATTCGGGACACCGGTGTTCGCGATCTCAAACACATGTCAAACTTGAAACACAGATTCGGGCCAAAGGCTTTGCCGGCCGAACGCAGCCCAAACGCGTCAAGACTTGAAACGTAGATTCTGGCAACAGGCTTTGGCGAGCCAGAAACACATGCGGGCCGAATGTGTTGTCGAGTCGAACCCAGCCAAAAGTTTTTGGCAGACCCATCCACGCGTAAAGCTTTAAATGCAGATTCGGGCACAAAGTTTTCGAGAGCTTAGCCACGTCAAACGTGAAGTGTGGATTCGGGTGGAAAAGGATTTGGGCGGCACAGACATCACAAGCTTGCCGCGCAGATTGTCAACGATCCCTTGACCCCGCTGCTTCGGCAGCAAATTGGAAGTGAAAGAAGCCCTTTCTCCTTTCAACCCGCTGTCCCGTTTCATGCCACTGTTTGGGCAGCAAACTGGGAGGCGAAAGAAGGATTCTCTAGGCTTTTCTCCTTTCACCCTGCTGTTGTGGCAGCAATTTCAAAAGGGACAGACCATTGGCCTCGTTTCACAGGACTGCTTTGGCCCGCAAAGTGGGAGTTGAAGGAAGCCCAGAGCATCATAAAAATAGGCTTCAGAGTTTAGAGCTTAGAGTTTCGGGTTTTAGTTACTGTTACTATTACTATATTACTATATTACTATATTACTATATTACTATATTACTATATTACTACATTACTACATTACTATATTACTANAGTTTAGAGCTTAGAGTTTCGGGTTTTAGTTACTGTTACTATTACTATATTACTATATTACTATATTACTATATTACTATATTACTATATTACTACATTACTACATTACTATATTACTATATTACTATATTACTATATTACTATATTACTATATTACTATATTACTATATTACTATATTACTATATTACTATATTACTATATTACTATATTACTATATTACTATATTACTATATTACTATATTACTATATTACTATATTACTATATTACTATGACTCTTACTAGTGTTAAGAACAGTGTCAATATAACTGCTCACACTGTTGATCCAAAACGGGGGGCGGGGGGCTTGGGAGCTCGTTTTCAGGTCTCGGGCACTGACAGGTTGGCTGCTGATGGCCCGACCGAATGCGATCACGGGGAGGTTTGCAGGTCTTGTCCAAAAACATAATACAACATAATACAAATAATATATTATGTACTGTAATATGATCCTTCACTCTAACCTCAGGAAGCCTTTAGCCTCCTTAGTCAGAAGCTCACCTGAGGTCCCTCAGCCGGAAGCATGACGAAAGAAACAAAGACACGCGATCGGAAGGCTCCGGTGAAATCCTCTTGGGAAATTCTGGGCCGCCGACGCAAAAAGACATCACTGGTCGTGCCGCACTGCATCATGCCGTGTGCCATCACCGTGCCATTGTGGGTGATGGAGTTCCTGGGGTGAGGTCGGCTTGAATGGTTGAATCGGGTTCTGGAGAAAGCTCGAAACGTCACGCCTTCGAGACCCAGATGCTGCCCAGACTCTTTGAATCAACTGAATTCTTGATGGTGTCCAGGAGAAGCAAGTCCTCAGGAAAATCCAACAATCCACGCATGAACACCTCGAGCTCACTGTGGTGAAATTGTGCATGGTCATAAAAAATCTCGGGCATGCTTCAGGACATAGTGTGTCTGGCCAAGATTGAAGGCCCCTCAGTTATGTAATATAAAATATATGTATACATATCATTATTATTACTACTATTACTAATAGTAACAATACTAAAAACAAATGCAAACATACCGTAGGTACTATATACCATGTACTACCTATTGTACACCATGTACTATATACGATGTAACGTATAATATATACTGTAAACTACTTACTATATACTATGTGTATATATGTAGCATGTAATATGATATAATATGTACTGTATAGACATTACAATATCTGTATAGTATAACAAGCATATAGGTATATGCGTATGTGTATACATAAAAATGCGTAGATATAGAGACAGATATGGATATAGGTAAAGGTATAGGCATAGATAGAGATAGGTATAGATTTAGATATACAGTGAAAGGTGTATGTACATAATAGTATACAATCTATGTTGTACAACAAAAATATGCAATGTACAACATATAATATGCTGTCCACAATCCATATACCGTATACAATACATATGTAGGCACACATAGCAAGCGTATATAATATGAACTTTGCAATATAGTTATAAGATGCATAACAAAGAGTGTGATATAGTATGACATACTGCAATACATGGACCGTGGCGCACGAGATGCTCCAAAGCCGAGCCGAGGGCCGACCGGTTGTTCCGGTACAAGAATTCCATCTGCCTTGGAGTCGGGCAAACTGTATCGTATACGGCTCTAGGCTAGTAGCCTTCTAGTATCGTAACCTTTTCGTAAGGCTTTTGAAGCATTCTAGGTATTCTATGTCAGCAACTTTATAATTTCGTAACCCTGTAGTACCCTGGCTGTAGCCTTAGAGTAACCGCCGGTGATGTTGAGAGTAAGCCCAGGTAGGCGTGGCATTGCTGTGAAGCACGTTGTCGGGTGTGAAAAAGAACGGGCGGAAGGACCTGGGGTTTGGGGTTGAAGGGTGTCGGGTTCCGTGTTCTCTGCCGATTTGCACCCCGAGGCTGCAGCAGGTCAATTGAGGAACGCCCCGACAAAATCTTCCGGAGAAGAGTGAGGTCCTCCTTCTCCTGGAGAACGGACCGACAAAACATGCCGCCGGTTTGGGTTAAGGTTTGGTTGGCAGAGTGAAGCGACTAGGCGACTTGCTTTAGGTGTCAGGGAGGGGAGAAAACGAGGGCGGGAGAGAGCGAGAGAGACGGATGAGCAGTTTTGCTCCAGCAACACAGCTCCAAGCATCTACATACACAAATGAATGCGTGCTTTTCCTCTGCACTTTACGTTCATGACCCGAAGACCCGAAGATCCGAAGAAGCAGGGTTCGTGTTCCCGGGGCCTGATCCGACATGACTGGGCCTTCATCCACCTGGCGCAGACTTTCGGATAAAGTGGGGTAATATAGGGACCTTGACAATTGGAATAGGGTTTTGGGGCCCCTTATACTATACTTACTATACTAATAATAAGGAACCCCCAAAATAGTATAGGTAATTATTTAGGCCCCTCTATTATTTGGAGCTTCTCAATCTCTCCGTGGCTAGGATGCTGTCGACTTGGATGTTTGTCGAAGCTAGCTTCCGAAATAGACTGGTAAGGCGAGATGCAGCTGCCAGGGGAGAGACGACGATGGAGCCCATACCGAAAAACATGTTATTCGGAGTTGTTCGCTCTGTACACTTTGCTCCATGCTGTAGTCCAAGCCTCACATGCAACCAGTACAGAAAAGTGTCCCTCGCTTCACACCACTACCACCACCACCACCACCGTCGTGAGCGTATTCAGCCGTAAAATGTGTGTACACAAACTCTATATAGGGCTCCTAGACTATCAAAAGATACTAGCTTAGAGACCACCCACTGAAATGACAGGCGCGGCTGCGAGGCGCACCGGCGGAGCAGCC
Organism: Symbiodinium sp. clade A Y106; assembly: GCA_003297005.1. NCBI lineage: Eukaryota > Dinophyceae > Suessiales > Symbiodiniaceae > Symbiodinium > Symbiodinium sp. clade A. The sequence goes on from BGNK01006403.1 coordinate 22,271, forward strand.
GGAGGTGCTGGCTCTGCCGGGGGCGCTTCCTCAAAGAAGGAAGGAAGCGATGGGGCTATTGGGGGTTTTTGGGGGTTTGGGCGGGGTTGGTGGCATTACTCTGTCTAGGGTTTAGAAGTTATTCGGGTTTAGGCTTCCGGGGCCGGCAGGAGGTTTTGGGAGGTTTCGAGGGTTTGTTGCTTAGGGTTTGGGGGCTTGGGTGCTTTTGCGTTTGGTCCTTTGGCTTGGAGCTCAACTTAAACGTTTAAGGGCTTTGGTGTTGACGGGTTAGGGTTTGGGGTTTGGGCTTTACCAGAATGACAGAGCATGAAAGAGCTTACTCCACTAAGCCCAAAAATTATAAATGGTAGGAAGGATCCTCATTACAGGCAGCCCTGAAAATGGAACCACGTCGTGTTTGCAGAACCCCTAACAATCCCCTTAAACCCTGAAACTCTTATGGAACCCTTGCAAGATTCTTTATGGAACCCCTAGGCAACTCCGTAGAGCCCTGATAGGAAGACTTTTGGCTGGTAGGCCCCCAACAATTAAATACAAGTCCCTAATCCCTGCACCCCAAACCCAAACCCCCAAGACCCCAAGACCCCAAACCCCAACCGTAAACCTCAAAGCCCAAACCCACAAACCCCCAAACCCTAAACATGAACCTTATAACCTAAACCCCCAAGACCCCAACCCGACCCGCAACCCCACTTATAAACCCAAGCCCCCCAAAAACCCCAAAGCCCAGCCATGAACCTTAAAACTTAAGACCCGCAGACCGGTAAGGATCCGAGGCGTTAGCTCCGCCCTCCGCGGCGCCCTCCGCGGCGCCCTCCGCAGGCGCCGGCGCAGCCGCAGGGGGCTCGGGAGCTGGAGCAGGCTCCTGTCTCTGTGTTTTGGGTTTCGGGCTTAGTCACAGCTGCTGGGCTTCGGGGTTTAGGGTTTAGGGAAGTTTCGGATTTAGGGTGTAGGGATCGGGATAGGGTTTAGGGGCTTTTGCTGAGAAGAAGAACACTGCGTCCTGTTTCAGCTGTGGGAAGTTTGGGCTTTCGGCTTTGGGTTCGGGGGCGCAGAGGAAATCCCTAAACCCCAAGCCGGACATCATCGACTTTGGGAGTTTCGGGGCTTAGGGTCTTCTCACAGGACCTCTGCTCTGGGACTCCTATTTGAGTTTGGGATTTAAGGTCTTCTAGAGCTTGTGGATTTGGCCCGAGTTTGTGCGCCCGCATGAAAACGAAATGTGGCAAAATGGAACAGGGAAAATGTCTTGAACTGTCCGGTAAGGATGACGATGGGAACGCCAGAAACGGTATGTCATATTCAGAGAATTGCCTTTGCGATAAAGGCTATGCAAGGTACTTGAAGGAGATGAAATACAGGGCGCTGGGCATCATAGTGCAAAGACCTGCAACGTAGCGAAGTCCTACGTAGGGAATTGCAACAGCAGGATGTTGGCCACAGCTATGCTGCAAAACAGCTCCATGCTCCTACTTTGACCTTGGGACCCAGCAAAGGGGAACCACGTTCCGCTTTGCTTGCTGCAACATGGGAGTTTCCGAAAACTAGGGGTACCTTATGTTGGGGTCCTTATGATAAGGATCCTACTATTACTATTGAGGGTGCTATAATATTAGGGTCCCCTGTTTTCAGAAACTCCCACATAGCTCGCTGCGTTGTGCTTTCGGAGAGGCAGTGAAGCCGATGTCACATAAGGAACGGCTTGAGACTCAGCTCTCGAACACAACATAACTTGCGAGACATTCAGACAGCTTATCTATCTACTCTGAAAGTGACTGGTTTGCGGCAGCGCACTTTTCACTAAGAGCTCAAGGGCCCTACACAAAGGGAGTCCACAAGTCGAGCCGATAGGTACGGCGGGCGTTTACAGGTGAAACCTAAGGGGGCTTAGGGAGCACAACTTTCACACTCC
>BGNK01006404.1:3302-27309 GCA_003297005.1 Symbiodinium sp. clade A Y106
CCCCAGTGCTGAGACCACACCTCAAACTTAAACCCGAAATCCCAACCTCCAAGCCCCCAAACCCTGAACTTCCAACTTTAAACCAGCAGTGCCCTCCACCCAAAATCAAGAGCCCGAGTTTGCAAAGTCGACAAGTCGATTTTGAGGCTTTTTATGATGATCGTATATGACGAAAGAGCTGTAAATACCGAGCAAAATGGCTGTTGTCTTAACATGGCTAAGAGCAACTGTTGTTGGTAGGGGGGTGCCTACTACTACTGCTGCTGCTGCTGCTGCTACTAGTGCTGCTACTGCCACTACTACTACTACTACTACTACTACTACTACTACTACTTACTGTAACTCGTTTGGAGTGGCGCCATACTAGTACTAGTACTAGTACCCAGTGTTAGTACTAGTACTACTACTACTACTACCACCACCAGCACGTTGACAATGTCCACGACCACGACTACGACCACTAACAAAAACTGAAATACAACCACCACCGGCCGCCAACACCGCCACCACCACCACCACGACGACGACGACGGCTACTACTACCATTACTTCTGCTTCTCCTTCTACTTTTACTGCCACTGCTGTTACTTTTGTACACTGCAATCACCTTCTGCCACTACCGCGACTACTACTACCATGCTCGTGATCATCGTGAGTATCGTCGAGTCTTTTCTACTTGGCCAGGCTGCATCAGCTACGCTTGCGACCAGCGTGCCTGGAGCTTGCATCCTGTTGCACTGCTAGCTCCGCTGATTACAGCAACAGCAGCAGTAGTATTGGTAAGGACTACTAGTACTTACTACTACGATTGCTCGTCGTCCGCGTCTTCGTGGTCGTGGTCGTCGAGGAGTAATTAGGTAGTAGTAGTAGTAGGAGTAGTACAGCAGCGGTAGCAGTAGCAGTGGCAGCAGGAGTAGCAGCAGCAGCAGCAGTAGCCGCCGTCGTAGCTGTAGCGGCAGTGGCACCTGCAGCATGAAGCGGCAGGATACGAATGGTTGTGCCACTGACGGTGTGAAGATGGCACCAGGAGTGTGGATTCATACGTTAGTTTGTTCCGCGAGCCATGAATCTTGGAGCGGAGCTGCCAGCAATTCTTTGCAAGATAGGAGACTGTTGCTGTTGTCATGTTTTTGCAGGAGAGCGCTGGGCTGTGTTGTTGGCTTTAGCTCTCGGGCGAGCTGGTTAGTTCTCTCCCTCTCCCACCCTGTCGATCTTACTCTTCTCGCTTTGCCGCTCTCAGTAGCTCCCACTGACCTGCCCGTGGGTTTCAGGGCAACTCGCAGGGCCACGTACCGAGGCCACAACCAACGCAAGAAGGCATCCTCACACGCTTCCTCCACACCTACTTCCCGAGCGAGGCACGCAATGCTCAGATCCGCCGAAGATATGGATTCCCAGGTCAATCCAAGAATCAGGATCATCCGAATCCGCACAACTTGCAGCTGCCTTCTGTGCCGTGTCTAAGCCTGCAGGTCCGCTTTCTAGGCGGTCATGTATGTGGCCTTGACAGCTGCAACTCCCCAGTCAGGCACCGGAAGGAAGCCACAAGGCAAGCGGGCAAAACCAGATGCTGCAGACTGCACATTTTCTGCTTGTGAAGCGTGTGGAGGCAGTGCTACCTACTCGAAGCATGGCTGGGTGACAAAATGGTGGGGCTGTTCAGTTCGCCAGGACGGCTTCAACAGCCTCGACGTCGAAGTGGCATACCCAGATGGCACTGGGTGGAATCAAACAAGATTGTGGAACTCAGATCCGTTGCGATAGCGCAAGATGTCGTAGTGCCTGTGCTGCATGTCTGCCGAGGAGGAAGACATTAGCGAACTTGTCAAGGTTGCTGCCTTAGTAGTAGGAGGTGGGGCTCTGTTGTCAGATTCTGGAGGCTTATGTCGTGCATGCTCTATCCTCTGCATACGAGGTTCTGGTTACAGGCTGTCGCGGGCTCAGTACTGTAGTCAACTAGAGTCACCGCACCAGCCAACAGTGATCTCGAGCACAACTCGATCATTGGAGTTGTAGACACGCGGATACCTTCCTTGCACACCTGTCCGACTTGCTGTCCTTATGCACTTACAGTCCAGTGCATGCAGATTATAAGCTATGGTACGGCCACGCATTGTCATGGGGTGCGCAGCCATGACGTGTCAATGGATTGCAACAGCTCCGCTAAGCAGCTGTTCGATTTATTCTTGCCACCTTCACGGTAGGGTTTGCTGTCGTGTCTTTCGTGGTCAAGTGTCTGGGTAGCACTCATAGGCTGGCTACAGCTTTGTCTCGCTGCACCTGGCGCCCTGAAGCATCGTAGCTAACGTCCGTCAAGTGACACGAATCTAAACCAAATGGCCCGGGAACCTGAAACAGTCGAAGTGTGCGTTCATCGGCTTCCTGGTGTCGGAGGCTCTGTGCTGCAGCAACGTCCCCCGGCCGGCAGCAGCAGCAGCAGTGGCCAATGCCTCAGTATGCGACCAGGCGAATGCATGCATCTATATCTATGTGTGTGTGTATATATAGTACACACACACGCACGCAGACGCAGTCGCACACGCAGACGCAGACGCAGACGCACACGCACACGCACACGCACACGCACACCCACACACACACACACACACAAACACACACACACACGCACACGCACACGCACATATTTGGTAACCCCCGCGCCCGCCATGAACTACCGCAAGCCCAGATTCCGGCAGGTCCTGATTTCGTATCCGTCACAGCATGCAAAACCACACTTCAGGGAGCCATGATCTAGAGCGACAGGCAACCCGCACAGGTTCCACGTGCGCAAACACTTAATGGCAACTCTGTGCTCTTGCAATCAAAAACCCATTTCCCTAACCAATTTTTTTTGGTAAACTAGGACCTCCTAACAGAGGTTTTTTGTCTTCCCTAGGAAAAAGTTGAGTTTCGACCCAAAACCAGCCTTTTCCGTGGACAATTTGGTTTTTTCAGGCCAAACCATCTTTTTCTCAGGAAAAGGTTGGTTTCCCTGTACGAAACCAGAGTTCCTCGAACGATGTGTTTTCCCAAATTTTCTAGGAAAAGTTTGTTTTTCGATCCCCAACATTTTCTCGCAGGAAAAATAAAGTTGGTTTGTTCAGCCCAAACCCCAGGAAAACTTGGTTGTTCAGCCCAAAACCAAGTGTAAGTAAGAATAAGCCGGCATTGGCTTGTTCCCGGCGTTTGCTTCTCTCCCCGGTTTTTTTTATGCTGGTTACAAAAAAGGGTTGCCAATGAGGCGCCAGTATCATTACAGTTGGGGTCCGGATCTGAGTAGCATGACTATCATATGGAGGCCTGGCCAGGCCAGACTTCGGATCGTGTTGGGGTTGAATACAGAGCTAGCTGCAGGTTAATACAACACGGATATCAGGGATCACAGTTACCACTGCGATCTCTACTAGCTTTGACTAAGGTTTTTAGAATCAGAGAATGGTAATTATTGCCGTTCCTACAGTACGGGCTTAATCTTGGGGTTAGTGCGTGTCCATACACACATGAATGTACACTGAGCAAACAAATACTGCTGTCATACTTACATCTAAGGGCCATCACTGGAGCAACACGGCAGCTAGTTAAGGATCATTGTTATAAACCGATCGGGTTTTAATTGCAGGTTGGTTTGGTGTTAGCAGAACACGCATATGACGGTTACCGTGCAGGTTAGTTAGTGTTTGGCCCGTATCTAGCTTACATGCATGAATACTAGCAGTACCTAGTATTCTGTTGTATTCTATTGCCCATAAATAGTTCATTCGTTTATATGTGTTCAATACATGTCAATGTATAAATATTATGATATGTGTAGTGTTCTTATATATATATGTAAGGGTATATGTATGTGTGTACATGTGCACGGACTCTATGGATATCTGTGAGCTATTAGCAGGGCTAATGTCAGGGTCACCACTGCGGCCAATGTCAGGGCTAATGGCAAGGCTATTGTGTAGAAGTAAGAGTCAGTCGCGCCTCAGGGTCTTTCGATCGTATCATCAGGGCTTTGATCTCAGACTCTTGTGACGACTCTTTTGGGAGCGAATACTTGGGCCGATCTAGAGCTTCGAGTATTCAGACCGAATTACTTTCATCGTTGAGGAAATCATCTCGGAGTATGTGTGCAAAGGATCACAAAGAATTGAAAATGAAGGGGGCTGCCGACGTATGCGTGCTTTCCATCGAAACTGAAAATCTACGTTCAAGCCCGGATCATATACCAGAAGCCTAAACGTAGGAGGTTAGATGGCAGTATCGTGGCACCTCGCGGTAGTTATTGCGTGGGTTAGCATTTATGATGTATAACGTATATGTATACGTATGTACATACATGTGTGTACATTCTACATTCCAAAACCCCAAATTGAGGGACAGTGCAACACTTTGGAAGTCCCAAAGTCCTAAAGTGTTGTGTTGTCCCTTGTAAAATTTGGGCTTTAGAGACGCATAATTTCGGGAATGGAGGTCCAAGTCTCCTCATCTTCACTTGTGGAATATCACACGGATAGTGGGAGGGGGGCGAGCGCACATACACCTATACATATACATATTATATATATATATGTATAATATGCATTTGTATGTACTTATATGTGTGTGTGTTTGTTCGCATAATTATATACATATGCATATGTCTGTACATGTATATATATATATATATACACACACACATTTTTGTATGTATATATATACACGTGCATATCTATATATATATATATACATACCTATATGTACGTGTGTGTATACATATATGTATACGTGTTCATTTATTCACTCCCCGACGCCGCTGCACCCCCGCAAGCTACAACTACATACATACACTTACATACATACACACATACACACATACACACACACATACACGCATACATGCCTCCCAACATACACACACACACGTACGCAAACATGTGTGCATACATGTTTGCAGACATACGTACGTAAGCAAACTTAAGCGTGTCTGCGTACGTGAGCCTTGTACACTCGTTTTTGTTGATTATGGTTTTCCTTCTGCGTTGGAGACACTGCGAAATCTGAGGGCCGATCTCGAACGACTTCTTCGAGACATTGCCAGCCCGCTCTCAACAGGTCTTGTGTGCAGGGTGTTTGGAAGTCTCGTAATTTCAGAACAGTGCAGAGCCCAGTTGAGGTGTAGCGTTCCGGGTCTACGGTGTTGTCCCGAAGGTTGAAGCCTACAACTTCGGGACCACAGGGTCCAAGCTTCGCGGATGTTTCTTCCTAGTTACAGATTGTCCTGTCATGTTGGCATCGGGTTGTTAGGGGGAGCCGTTCATGTATCATACCCCCTACCTCCTCCGCAATGCTTTCCTGCCATTTGTCTAAGCGTGTTCTTTCTTCCTTGCATTGCACGTACAACTTGTCACGTGCTCTCTCGCTGTACAAGGTCGAGCATTCGCAGTTCTTGCAATTTAATGACGCATGCTTCCCACCGCAGTGGTCTTGTCAACCGCGTACACGCATTGGTTGTTTGAGCACCTTGCTCTGTGAGTGCTTTCTTTCGAGCGAAAGGTTATCGTTCTTTTCTCTGTAGTTTCTACTGACAGCCTGCACCACCTCCGACAGCATAATAACTAACTTACAGTTATCTGCGCGAGATACTTTCCCAAATCCGCAACCTGTCGCTGATGCCCAGGCAGATACCTCACACGAGTGGTAAACGCTTTCTTTGGCTGTATGAGCTGTAACGGACATCTTGCACATGCTGTTGATGGCAGCACCTGGATACAGCAAAAACGCGCCGGCTTGGCATTGAATCATGGGGCTCGCCGATGAGCCCTTCTGCAGATCCTTGATGGTTATGCTTCCGGCATGCTGAACTAACATACTTACTCTGTACCCACCAGCTCAGGAGACAGAAGTACAAGCAGTGTTCTGTGTGACCAACCTGAAGTTATGCAGTTATGCAGGCTCACAGGCACGCTTCCCTCCCTCACTCCTCGTCTCCCTCCCTCGCTCCATCTCTGTCGGTCGGTCCGTCCGTCCGTCCGTATCGAATGAATGTGTGTATGGTATGTATGTATGTATGTATGTATGCGCTGTCTCTCTCTCTCTCTCGTTTTTACGGCAACAGTTTTTCTGCCAGGACAGACCACTTCAGGCGGCGCAGAAGCTGCCTGGGCCTCTGTCAAAGGTTGCCGTGCATTAGGAGCTCGGCACGCCCTTCACAATCGCACGCTGACACATGCACAGAGAGAGGGAAAGACGCGGGGACGGGTTTGGGGATTTCGGACAGAAAGAGTAGGCTGCTGGTCAAGGCATTCTCCCCCATACCCCTACTAGCAGAGGCATCGAGCAACGTTCGTGGAGGTGGGGGCATATAGTGTCCACTCGGCCACGCGAGAGTCGTTGCTGCCTCCTGTGATTGTTCGTTTCCTCTTGCTTGCCGTGTTTCCTCGTGTGACCCAACTAACTGGCACGGGCCGATACGACCATGTGCGCCCACCCAACAACTCGCCAAACAGGCCATGGTACAAGGCAAGCAAGTGAACTGTTGTGACAGCTTTGTTCGTAGTCTTTAAGGCACTTGCCCGAACTTGAGCTCTGTGGGCGCGTCCCTCGCAATACGAGCGGGCTATTACCAGGGGAACAGGTGCTTCGGAGGGCGCTGTGAAGTGACCGGGCCAACTCGCCGGCAAATCTCTGCAGCAGACTTGATACGTCTTGAAAATTTACATACACAAAATTGCAGTAGAGCAGGGCGTGTACACCGGTGCACAATCAACGTGCGTTGTATGATGGTTATAATATGATACACAAGAACATTTGACAGAACAGGGCAGAGAAGACACAGAGAGAGAGAGAGAGAGGGAGGTTGGCGAAAGAAAGAACGAGGGAGGGAGGGAGGGAGAGAGCGAGAGTGCGAAAGAGGTTTCGAAGTTCAAGAGAGAGAGTCCCTCGAACTCCCGGTGCGCNCCCCCCCCGCCTGGCTCCGCCCGTCCGCCCGTCAGCAACTCCGCCCGTCAGCTACCCCACCGGGGGGATAGGGGTTACCCGGCGTACGCTCTGGAGAGAGAGAGAGAGAGAGCGAGAGAGAGAGAGAGAGAAAGAGCGAGAGAGAGAGAGAGAGAGAGAAAGAGCGAGAGAGAAAGAGAGAATCAAAGAGAGAGAGAAAGAGGGAGCGAAACCCCTTCACCCTAGCCCTTGCGAAAGACAGAGCGAGAGTGAGAGAGAGAGAGAGAGAGTTTTTGGCTCAAGTCATCTGCCCGCTTCTCCCTCTCCGAGAAGGGGCGCTCAGCAACGGCCCTTTGGGCTTGGGGCGGGTTTCTCCCTATAGGCCTGGGGGTGGACGCTTGCTTGAGCGGGGGTGGCTTGAGACCAACCGTCGAAGCTGTTTGGCTGCAGTGGCCAACACCGGGGGCTCCCAGCGCAGCCATCGAGCTCAACGGANCTATAGGCCTGGGGGTGGACGCTTGCTTGAGCGGGGGTGGCTTGAGACCAACCGTCGAAGCTGTTTGGCTGCAGTGGCCAACACCGGGGGCTCCCAGCGCAGCCATCGAGCTCAACGGAAAGGGTGCAATACTTTGCGTCTTCATCTTCCACGCCGCCTTCGGTGAGCACGGTGACTTCAATTCACATCGTGATCCACACCCAACGACGACGAGAGCAAAACGTTCCTTTCACTCCGCCCCTGTCTGAAGCGTAGAGACACGCCTAAGGCAAAACTTTTCAAAACACACGGGGACGTAGAGAGACGAACCCGTTCACTCCGCCGTGCCCGAAGCGTAGAGAGACGACTAGGGCACACAACTTGTTGCTTTTGCCGTCGGAGTTCACACCGCCTCCGGGCAGTCTGGGTCCCAAGCTGTGTTACGTTCCCCCTATCTTAACCCATGCCCTTTGCTTCCTGACCCCGGGGACCCGCTGCCCTTCACACAACAGCAACCACCAAACCACATCACTTGAGACATGTATCATAAGGCCAGAAACACAGGGCAAGCACCGTATGTTTAGTTGCTGAGTGTACTGCCCCGTGTCCGTAACCAGCCCATATGGCCATGCCCTGATGCTTTCGAAACGGCCCTGAGCTTTGGCTCCTGCTTGCAATCCCGCAACAGGAAGGGCCATAAGGCAAGCGCAGAGTAGCGAAAACAGAGCGGGGCACGGAGCAGTCAAGCTGGACAAGGCGGGACAGGACCATGCACTTATTGGGCTTAAGCTCGGGGANGGCACGGAGCAGTCAAGCTGGACAAGGCGGGACAGGACCATGCACTTATTGGGCTTAAGCTCGGGGACACGCTGTTATGGGACCTCACTCGGATACTAGGGGGCAACCTGCTCGCTGGTCCAGCTCAGCTACTCAACCCCCGCTTTCACCTTCAGACAAGACGTGGACCACTGGGCGTCGCGCTGCGCGCAGGGTTGGGGGCTGCCGCCCTCTGCCCNTCAGCTACTCAACCCCCGCTTTCACCTTCAGACAAGACGTGGACCACTGGGCGTCGCGCTGCGCGCAGGGTTGGGGGCTGCCGCCCTCTGCCCAAACGCCTTGCAAGCAAGCAAGCAAGCGAGAGGGAGAGGGAAAGGTGATTTGAGTCTGAACCTTTTGAGCAATCGTCGGAGAACACATGTCTAAGAGAGTGTACACTTCTCCCTCATCGGCACCGTAGATTTTTAGGGCTTTAGCCATTGGAGATGTTACACAGTGTAACATCTCCACTCCCCCTTTCCTGCACGAACAAGGCGCGGGTGGGCTTGATGCCCGGGGGTCTTGACCGACCCCTGTGCCCGGGAGAGAGAGAGAGAGGTACGTCGAGGTCCGCCTGTTGCCCCATTTACCTGTCCGCAAAATAGATATGGCCAGTTCAGTGAGGGTTGAAGCGTTGTACGCATTGCTGCAAACCCAAAACCGCGTGGTCATCATTGTACAGCTTGTGCCTTTCCAGAATCGTGTTGCCAACCTCTGCGTCAAGTGAAAGGAAGGGCCCAAGCATCATTTCCCAACCTCCGTAATGGGGGAAAACTTGCACAAGTGTCGTGCTTCAACATATCTCTTGCCAGAGCTTCTGATGCAGTCGAGATCTCTAAAACGTCAGAAGCAGATTTGTAAGCGCAAAGGGGAAAGTGTTCCATGGTTTGGCTATTCCCATCTTTTACTTGATTTGAAACTCAGAAGTACCATGGAACACCAGGGCAAAGAGCTCTTGCTTTTCAACAACTGTAGCGTTGTGGAGCACCTCGTTGTAGCGGACCGGGTCTTTGAGACGTCTGGCGTGGAGAAGAACAGTCAGGATGTTGACCGCCGTCCATTCCTTCCACTGGCCTTCTGCCTGCTGTCCAACCAGCTCTTTCCACGTAGTGGCGACACTAGCCAAGCTGTCCTTCAAGTCCCGGTACTTGTAGAGCAGCGTACTGTTGACCACAGCGAGCTTGGACTTTGGCGGAAGCAGCCTGGGTCTTGTCGTGGCCCGCAGTGTAGGGACCCAAGTCAAAAGCAGCCGACAGGCCGACTTCTTTCACGTAGGTTTCCAGGGTGTTTGTTAGCAGTTGCACGTCCACCTGCGGCTTGGCTTTGTTGCGGGGTCCGCCTCGGGGAGGCATCCTAAACAGTCGTGCTTGAACCGAGAGTCTCGGAGTGGTGGTCAATATAGTTGAGAAGGTTGACCAGTGTCGGACAGGATGTTTTTTGCTCAGGCGCTCTACGACGAGATGCCTTGGACAGAAGGCCTGTGCATCAGGGAATGGCCCAGGTCCACCGCCTCGTTCGTGCCCAAATCCATCACTGTCCTGGCAATCCAGATAAGCAGATTCCATTTCAAGCAAACTCTAGCGTTTATAGAACATGCAGGGTCCTCCCCAAGTTGTAGCTGTCATGTCCAGCGTACTGCAAGTCGTCCAAGTTCCGAGCTCTTCGCAAGCGACGAATCCAAGGAGGCGTTTGTGTGGGCTTTTCTGTGGCAGGCAGGTCCTCATCCGAGGACCTGCCACCTGGCTCGAAGAGGGGCCTGCAGGGGCCGGATTTTTCGCTCTCCAGGCCGCCCAGCCACTGCTGCCAGAGCGACTTTTCTTTGTCTTTTTCATCGCTTTCATGACCTTGGGCTTCTTCATCGCCCTGATGCTTTGACGGTTTCCTGCATTTTTTCTTCATGGCTTTCATTGCTTTCATGGCCTCGATGTTGGAAAGAGGGCGGGGCCTAGCTAGATATTTTTGCTTGAGAGGCAAAACTGCAAACCTCCATTCCAGGGATGACAAGTATAGGCCTTGGGCTTCTCCAGCCCTGCAAAGTGCAGTGTACATGGTGGAAGCAGCAGCATCTTGGCAATTCTGCGAGCTGCATGCCTGCAATCGCAGAAAATGCATTGCTTCGCGTACCTGTGCTGCATGAGTGGCGCGAGCCGGGCGCGCACTGTTCGCGCGCCGGTCGCGCCCAGGGCTTTCCAGCCCTTCTTCGTTGCAGGGGCTGTCCAACCCCCAAAGCACACACGACTTGCAGGGGCTGTCCAACCCCTGAAGCATACATCATCACGGGCTGCAACTTGCACTTTTCCTCGATCCGATTAAGCCAGCGTGTTAGTTGAAGTGAACAACCCAGAGGCTCCTTCGAGTCGATGCTGTACAGCCACTCCTTGTACGGAACATGTTGGCCGTTCTGGGCCAACCAGAAGTTCTTCTTGAAGAACTTCAAGCCGTGCTCGGCCTCCAAGTAGTCCCGAATGCGCCCCTTCAAGTCATCGACCGTTTCGTCGTTCCATGCCGTGATCGTTGTCTGCCATCCACCAGACGTTCCTTCTTTCTTCACCGTGAACGTCACGTGCCTGGGGAGCTCGGCCTCCTCAGCGGTCCTCGTAGGGAGCTCTGCCTCCTCCGCGGTCCTCTTCGCCATTGCTGAAAAGCAAGCCGCTGTTGCTCTCCTAACAGGATAGTACTGCAAGCTTGAACCACAATGTCACAATGACTGTGCTTGCGCCGGGCATGGGCTGTCCAACGTTGGAAACCCGAACTTGCCAACCCTGGGCTTTCCAACCCGAACTTTCTAATCCTGGGCTTTCCAAGCGTGCAAAGCATGTTTTGTCTGGCTCGCCCCATCAGTCTTCGCACTTGCACCAGTGCTGTGGACGGAAAGCCATGTCGTACTGCTGTACATCCTTCAGGCTCAGCCATTCCACAGTTGAGGTAGATTCGGCTGCAATGTAGGCACATCTTCTGGTCCAAGATGATCGCAAGTGCGCCAGCGACTCTTTCTTCGCGTTTTTCAAGGAGATAGGCCAGCTCCATGATCATATTCTGAAGAGTCTTCTCGGTATGCGACATGTCCACCGCCAGGAACGCTAGGATTGGAGAAGAGGACTGATGGTCTCTTTACACAGGCTTTGCTGTTAGCTTGAACCACAAACTCCATGGAAACATGTTCTGCATGCAGTACAAGACTTCCTGGGGCCGGGCTTCCNAGCCGCAGCAGTAGTAGACGACTGCACCCCTCCCCTGCAAACTCCGAACCGCAAGTCGCAAAAAAAAAGACTACTGAGAACGATTGCCACAAAACCCCCTACATTACCATACAGGGCTTGCCAACCCTTTCGAATCATTCTGATTCCATGAATACCCGGCTGTCTCCAACCCAGACTAGCCCTGCAGGGTCCTTCAAAAAAAGGGCTCTCCAACCCTGACCCGGCCCAGGCAGAACTGCCCAATAAAAATCAATAGAAACCACCCATCAAATTCAATAGAAAATTTACATAAAATCAATAGAAATGACCAATCAAAATCAATAGAAATGTCCAGTTAAAATCAATAGAATTTACTTCCAAAAACATCAAAATCAAGCGCTATTGAATTTGCAAGCAAAATCAATATTCCGATTGATATTTTTGAATATCGGATGGTCTGGGTGAGAGTCCAAGTCCAGATTCTGATCCTGATCCGGCAATGTATCTGTAGACCCTGCAGACTGGGAAACTGGTTGAAACACTGGAAAAAACGCAAGTGCTGAAGACTCTGCAGAATACCCCGTCCAAGCAGTGCCACCGCAAGAGCTCCGAAGCGCAATAGCTGACCGCTGCTGGTCAGAAGGCAAAGGCCCCGAGGGACACCACTGTTGCTCTGGAACTGTTGGGAAAGACTCCGACGGATACCACTGTTGCTCTGAAACAAAACCAGCGGACCCTGCAGACTGAGAAACTGGCTGAAGCACTGGAAAAGACGCAGGTGCCAGGAATACAGCCTGATCTGTGAGAGAAAGAGAGAGAGAGAGAGAGAGACACACAGAGAAACAGGCGCGGGGTTTATTAAAACACGTTTTTGTAAAACTCCGGTTGCTCAAAGCAAAGCAAAGTTTGGCTTGGAAAGCAAGCACCGTGCAACGACTCGAGGACGTGGAACCTTGGGCGGAGTCCCGTGTGCTGGAGGCATTGGAAACTCGGGCAACGGGGAACTCCTAAGCGGATTCGAGCCGACGGAGCCCAGAGCCAACTGCCTGGCGTCCTAGCGGGTGTTGCGAAGATGAAGGTGACAGCAGAAGGGGGACAAAAGCAGCCGACGCAAAGACGCTACTGTGGAGAGCGCCAAGCGCAACGAGGGGGAGACCACCAGGGAGCCCTTCTGAGAGCGAAAGCTCGCAAAGCCCACCTGAGCAGCCTTTACGCCCGCTGCTCTACACACAGTTTTGAATTAAACGGGGGAGCCAATGGTACTGAGTTCTGCCAGTGTGCTGTTGACTTCTTGCTTCGAACAGGTGGGGAACCCAAGCTACCACCTGGACCTAAACATAGGACCTTACAGTTGAAGCCACCGAATCTTTAGCCTAGTCTTTCTCTCACGTCACGGTCCGCCCAAACTGCTTCGAGTGTCGCCAAAACATGTCAAACCCCTCAAGCCCTGCTGAAGAGACAGAGTGAGAGCTTCAGTGCATTCCTGTAGTCTGCTCCAGAAGAAAAGAAGTAAAAGAAGTGAAAGCCGCAACGACACACGTAGAGAGAGAGAGAGAGACAGAGAAGTTAGATAAATACAGATGGGTGTGTATGTGTAGTTATATATATATATATAGAACATTAGTTCAGTCATATGTGAAAACATACGTATGAACGTAAGAACAGCCAGATACATACGTAAAAGCATGAATGAATAACTGCATAGATCTGTAAAGGCGCACAAATATGAACTTGTGACGAGGACATTGTATTTGGATCCCGAAGAGTGTTTGTATGCATAAATATATATATATACCCTAAGCTTCCAAAGGCTTGGTTTAACGGGTGCGCCTAAGTAAAAGACGCTAGACACTGAAAGACCGCATTTAACCAAAGCTACTGTTTCCTAGATTTGCACTTTCCAGGGCATGTNTTGGTTTAACGGGTGCGCCTAAGTAAAAGACGCTAGACACTGAAAGACCGCATTTAACCAAAGCTACTGTTTCCTAGATTTGCACTTTCCAGGGCATGTCGTTTCGGATTTAAGATTTTTGGGATTTAGGATTGGTGTTGGGTTTCATTGTGGGCGCGATAAATTACACCCTAACACAGCAGCAGCACCGACAGCGGCGCTGACGACCAGATCACGATCCGGTGCGCCTTTTTCAGGTTCTGCATGCGGCGTTGCGGTTTAGAGCGGCCATTCTTTTAGGCCTTCTCATCGATGCAAGCCGGAATCTGGCCACTGTAATCACGGATTTTTCAAAACCTTTTCGGTCCGCCTTCTGAGCGACTCCTGGGATGAGATGGTTTGGGCACAACATCAATAGTCTTTGGTTTTGCTAGGTACAGGGCGAGATTGCAGGATGTAGTGCAGCCGTGGCACCNCCTTTTCGGTCCGCCTTCTGAGCGACTCCTGGGATGAGATGGTTTGGGCACAACATCAATAGTCTTTGGTTTTGCTAGGTACAGGGCGAGATTGCAGGATGTAGTGCAGCCGTGGCACCCTTGAGCCACCGCATGGCGTCTTCTTCTCTGAAGGTGTGGTGCAATCTCGTATTCAGTCCTGGGTTTCGGAGAATGTGTTGTACAGAAGATTCACAGCAGCACCCCGGCTTCAAGCTTCCACAGAATGCTTCAGCCAAGAATCGTCTTTTTCTGACATCCACCAGCTGGTGGTGAAAGGGCTTGGCAGGGAAACGGCACAATCTATTACATTGAAATGCATCTGCAGAATCGCAATCGCTAAATTGCAGTCAAAACTCATGGACTTTTGGCCGAATTTGCCAATGGAGCTTCTGGAGCCTTTCAGGGGTTACTTCTCTTGTCTAAGTACATCGGAGTACCGATCACAGCAACCCGGTGATGCCTCATAGACATCTTGCACAGAAGCACGTGGTAGCGTAGGTATCGCATGCCATGATGATAGATCTCGTCCGCCTTTTGTGCAGACCTCAAATGAAAGTGCATCGAGTACTTCCCCAACACTGAAACCTAGTATCCCGAAACATTTCACAAAACAAATTCTGGCAACCAGCACCCGAGCGGCAGGTATATGGGACTATTCCCCACGGAGATGAACCATTGGCATAGCGATTGCCTCAGAACATCGGGGTTTCTTGGGTTTCGGGTGTATGTCGGAGTGGTGTAGAAAAGGATTTGATTGGGTTGTTTCTGTTTTAGGTTGAAACTCGGCGACTCTGAATGATACAGAAAGTTAAGACCAATAGCTTCAAGAATCATTGCTGCACATATCGGGGCGAACCGCTCATCGTCGCCGTCAGGCCATGGGATCCCCTGTCTTGCATTCCTTTCCTGCAGCCATCCCCCAAACTCACGGTCGTTGCTGATGCGGCGCTGTGCCGCCCTTTCCATACAATCGCCCAACCACATCGTGATCACTCTACCGTTGTAGCCCTTGTGCGACATGTGGGCTCCGTGCTTGTCAGGCTTCCATACCTAGGCTTGACAAAAGATATTGTCAGTTTAATTGTAGCAGCCATTAAATCAAAGGAGTTATTTTGGCAGGCTATTTAATGCGATGTAGTGACAAAGTTCGGCACAAACTTGCCTTGGGAACAGACCAGGCCTCGCTCCTTCTGGAAAGCTTTGAAGTCGCGGTAGGCAACTACCAAAAGCTTGTGCAACGAGTTGACATCTGGGTTCGGGTCTCCGAAGTAACCGTTCTCAACCAGAAACATCCTCGACAGGTGGGCGCATCCGAAAACACATAAACACAGTATAGACCTACCTGCCTAAGATCCAAACCACAATCGGGCCAAAGAGCAACGTAGATCCGTTGGCATCTTGTGCCAGTCCAAGGTTGACATTGTGTAGGCTGCAATGACACAGCATCGTGAAATCAAAGCATCGAAGCCCCAAGAACGGACCTCCAGGAATAAATAAACTCAGCCAGATTACTCATTAGTTACTATTAATTACTCAGATCCAAACTAGGCAAGGAGTAACAAAGTAGAAAACATATGGAAGCCTACATAGGTGCTGGCAAAAGCACAGACGTGATTTTCTCGCATACCATGCACCACGAAGTGATTGTGCGAATGCTGTGTTTGGGCCCAGGATGGGGCCTCTGAGAAATCGACGATGGAGTGCCGGGCTTGGTGGTGATTTTCGGCTTCGCATCGCCAACAAACCCACCTAGTCTTCCACCACCGATTGAGCCTCCAGGTATGATAGTGGTATTCCCAGTCCCCCTTGAATTGCGTATCGGCAAACTTCTTGCTCAACTTGTTTCCCTCAGGAGTCAAACCATCGAAGGCAGCATTCAGAGATTGCACAATTGCAAAGTACAAGGGGTTGTGGCTTTTCCAGCCCAGACTTAGCTCGCTTTCAAGGTTCCATAACAACCACTGGCTCATCCGTGTAGATTTAGGTCGCCACAGCACAATACTCATAAAGCAACCTGTGACTTTGCTTTGATCGTAGCCTGTGCCATATCTGGCGGTGTCACCATATAGGGTTAGGGGGATGTGGCTTCCGTCGAGCTCGTCTTTGGCAGCCCACGGGCAAAACTGTTTGACATGACACCAGTACTTCTCCAGAGCACCAGCGGGGATCTCCAGACCCAACTCATCAAACAGATATGCAAGTATGCGATGAGGAGGCAATACGGGAACCTTGACAGTTACTTCTTCTTCCGAATCGTGTTTTGCCTTGACAACCGTCTCCACATAAATGGGCTCCTGCTCTCTAGCTTCTTACAGACACAGAAAAATCGGGTGCACCGGGGATCGGTTTAGGGTTTAGGGNTCTTCTTCCGAATCGTGTTTTGCCTTGACAACCGTCTCCACATAAATGGGCTCCTGCTCTCTAGCTTCTTACAGACACAGAAAAATCGGGTGCACCGGGGATCGGTTTAGGGTTTAGGGTTTAGGGGGGATTGGAGTAGGGTGTTTAAGGTTTGGGTTGTGGAGGATTATCCATTAAGGTTGCACGGGCAGTGCTAATGCAATTGTTTGCGAACCGGGCACCACGGGAAGCCGAATAGATCGTTTGAAGTCTCGAGAATTGTTTCTCCCACTGAAGGAACCCATTTTGAGCAGCGGTGCGGGAAGAGCAGCAGAGGCTGCGTCCTTGGCTAGAGAGTGGGACTTAGGATTTGGGACTTTGGGTNTGAAGTCTCGAGAATTGTTTCTCCCACTGAAGGAACCCATTTTGAGCAGCGGTGCGGGAAGAGCAGCAGAGGCTGCGTCCTTGGCTAGAGAGTGGGACTTAGGATTTGGGACTTTGGGTTGTGGGGCTTACTTCCGAACATATGTAGGGGGCTTTGATCATATGCTTCGGTAATGATGGGATTAATAGGCTTTGGCTTGTTTTAGGATGGTAGTCGTTCTAATTCGTTTGCGGTCGGGCTTCGTGAACGGATGATCTTGCGCTCTGCATCTCCCGGTCGATGGAGCTGGCCTCTGCTGTATTCAAGTCTAGGGGTTCAACGATCGATTTGATTCTCGGGATTGGGGTCTACCTTTGCCAAGACATGGTTGGAGTGCTCGATAATAAATAAGTCAAGCAGCAGCGGCGGCAACATTATCGATCATATCAAACACCAGCTCTGACGTAGTCGATGTTGACTTGGAGAAGTTATCTGCGAGCGAGTAGCGGAGACTTATTGCTCGCATAAACCGTGTGCACATGTAAACAAGGTGGCATCGCTTTCAGCCCCTGTTTTGGAGCCGCCCACCAACTCAGGTCTGCATGTCTAAAGCACACGTAAGGATTTCCCCATCCCATTGTGCACCAGGAGCAGGCCAAACTATTTGGCAGGATCATCGATGCTTCGCTAGCACTCAGTCATACAAAGTGCACGGCCAGTGATCTGACTCGTGGTCGCAACCGGCATTAAATGTCATAATGCCGAAATAGCATCATCTACTCCACACAGCACATGAACCACACAGGTGTGAGCACATATTACATACTATGTATGTGTGTAGGTAAGTTACTAGGTTATTGGAGCTCCCTAAGCCCTAAACCCACCTTAGCACCCGATTGATTAAGCACTCATTCGGGGGGCTGTGTATCGGACGAGCTTCCTACTTGTTTGTGAAACTCTTCTTCTTGCCGTACGACAGCACTTGCTGCTGCATCTTCTTGATCAGATCCTTCGAGGCTTCGGTGCTCGAGGTGATGCGAGTCTCCTCATAGGAAGGTTGTTGCAGCCCAAAACACAAGCTAATGATCA
This sequence comes from Symbiodinium sp. clade A Y106, assembly GCA_003297005.1. Lineage (NCBI taxonomy): Eukaryota > Dinophyceae > Suessiales > Symbiodiniaceae > Symbiodinium > Symbiodinium sp. clade A. The sequence goes on from BGNK01006404.1 coordinate 20,860, forward strand.
AATCGAAGGGCTCCTCACCGGCATCCAAAGCAGACTGCAACTCTGCTCGCGAGGCAGTCAGCTGGGAGATGCAGTCGTTGAGGTCCTTGTGAAGGGCCGCCTGGATGTTCTTGCTCCTTGGCATGAAGCAGGACGGAAGGTTTGTTCGGGTGAGAGAAACTGACAATACTCTTAGGCATGCTTAGCCCGAAACAACCCAGAGAGCTCGGTAATTTTGTCGTTGGTCTCCCGGATGGCTTTGCTGAGGGCAGTGATTGCCTTGGAGGGCATTGNGAGAAACTGACAATACTCTTAGGCATGCTTAGCCCGAAACAACCCAGAGAGCTCGGTAATTTTGTCGTTGGTCTCCCGGATGGCTTTGCTGAGGGCAGTGATTGCCTTGGAGGGCATTGCGTTCAGTTGGGGGTTTGCATTCATGGCACAGGCCTTGTTGGCCTCCTGCTTGATCCTTTTCAGTCTCTCTTTCTCGGCCTGCTCCTCCTTGGTCTCCTCCTTAGCCTTTTGATCCTTCTTAGACTTTTTCTTCTTCTTGGTAGCTTTGCCACCCTTTGCACCGCCCTTCTCCTTGNTCTCTTTCTCGGCCTGCTCCTCCTTGGTCTCCTCCTTAGCCTTTTGATCCTTCTTAGACTTTTTCTTCTTCTTGGTAGCTTTGCCACCCTTTGCACCGCCCTTCTCCTTGGGCTTCTTGGTCTTGGGTCCCTCACAGGTCGAGCTGATTGTGGGAGGGAGGGAGAGAGAGAGAGAGAGTGAGTGAGTGACTGACTGAGTGAGTGAGTGAGTGAGTGAGTGAGTCAGTGAGAGAGTGAAACAGTGAGAGAGTGAGTGTGGGAGTGAGAAAGAGAGTGAGAATGAGAGTGAGCGAGTGAGTGGGCGAAAGAACAAATATGTTTTATCGGTCCTTGCCACCCTTCTTCGGCTTGCGTGCAGCGTCCTCGTCGTCACTGTCGTCGTCGTCGTCGTCGTCATCCTCGTCGTCGTCCGATGAGTCGCCCTGCTCCTGCATTCGGAACCCGTCGATAAACTCATCCTGATCTTCGTCTGTGTGCTCTTCATCAATCAGCACCAGGTACTGAATCAATCCTGCTGCAAAGCTTTGATTAAATATGACCCAGCCAAAAACACATCATGCACAGCACCGACACATCACCAGACAGTAATCTACCCAGTGGTCCTGGGCAGTCAGGATGTTCTCTGATTTCGGTCTTCTTCAAGTACTCGTCTGACTGCTTGCGGACAATAATGGCATCCACAATGGTCGAATCCTGGAAGTGATTTTCCAGCTGAGATCGGGTGAGCCATCGCCGGATGCCCCGGCATCCAGTGCGATTGATGCTTTTGATCGTCTTGTACACCATGCTATTTCTCCAATTCCCGTCAATGGACAAAAAGTCCTCGTAAAGAGAGGACATTTTGTGCTTGCCTCAGAATCATCGCANAGAATCATCGCACACAAGCAAGGATAACTGCAAATGCCGGCACACCTGCTGATGATTGCAAATGGGTTGCAGTACTTCGACTGCTCGAAAGCACTCTTGATTTCCTTTGGCGTGCAGCGGCCTGGGTTTTTCAGATCTTCAGATTGCAGCAGAGTTTCCAAACCAGACAGCAGAGAGAGAGAGAGAGAGAGAGAGAGAGAGAGAGAAAGAAAGAAAGGAAGAAAAGAGAACCTGAGACCATGGCTGTGAATGCTTCTGTAGAATCTCATGTACAGCTTGTGGGCTTTCTTTTTCCTGTCGCTGGGATCCTCGTCTTCCTTGTCGTCGCNAGGAAGAAAAGAGAACCTGAGACCATGGCTGTGAATGCTTCTGTAGAATCTCATGTACAGCTTGTGGGCTTTCTTTTTCCTGTCGCTGGGATCCTCGTCTTCCTTGTCGTCGCTGTCTGACTTGCCGGGCTTGGGCTTTGCAGGGGACTGTGGCTTGGTCTGCTTCTTCGGGGACCTGGCTGGCTTGGGCTGAAGCGGGGGGTCGGTGCTCGACCCGGCCGTGCTGCTGTTGTTTGGCTCATCATCACTCGGGCTCGGGGCGGCCCGTGCTTTCGCCTTGGATGTGGTTTTTGGGGCGGCTTTGCTCTTTGCTGCACTCTTGGTTGCTGCTGCTGCTTTCGGCTTAGCTTTTGCTGCAGACTTTGCACGTGGTGATGCGGGCTTCGTGGCCGGGTCAGAGGCGGGCTCCTTGGGATCATCAACCTGCTGGGTGTCCTCCACATCGTCAAACTCTTGCTGCAACTTCTTTTGGGCTGCTTCGGCACTGGCCTTCCTTTCTATGGCTGTCGTCTTGTCAACTGTCTGTGGCCTTGTCAGAGCATGCTTGACTTTCTTGCTTGTAGAGCCAGTCAGCTCACTGGTGTTGGCTCGCTTCAATTTGGGAGGGGGCGTCTGCACTTCTGTCTGCATGGAATCGGTACGAAGCGGTTGCTTGCCTGCCTTGCCACTTTGGAATGCTCGNCTGGTGTTGGCTCGCTTCAATTTGGGAGGGGGCGTCTGCACTTCTGTCTGCATGGAATCGGTACGAAGCGGTTGCTTGCCTGCCTTGCCACTTTGGAATGCTCGCTTCCCTGTTGGGCTCATTTCCTCTGCTGCTGCGGCTGACTCTCTCTTTCGGGACTCTTTCTTTCCTTCGGGGGACTCTTTCTTTCCAGCAGGAGACTCTTTCTTTCCAGCGGGGGACTCTTTCTTTCCAGGCGGCGACTCTTTCTTTCCAGGCGGCGATTCCTCGTAGTCGGGCCACGGGTTCTGGGCGTCTTCTTTGGAGCTGTCGTAGGACCTGGGCATAGAACTTGTGACATGACATATTGTTTAGATCTATAGGGCTTAGGAGGCTTAGGGTTTAAGGGGTATTGCTGTATAGATCATACAGGAAGAGGACTTGAATTGGCCTCGGCGAGGTCCATCACAGCCTGCATCAGTCGGCACTGGTTGTTGTCCTGGGCATGCAGAATTACAAATACAAGCTGTATAGGTTTTACTCGTGAACCATTCTCACACAAAATGTAATCCGATCAAGAAGCCATCATCTGCATATGCTTGAAGGCAACCGATCGTCCAAATCCAACAGGATATGTTTGCGAACTTTTGAGCCTCGGCCCACCTGTCCTCATGATTAGCAAAGATATCGATCGCTAATTGGTTCGATGCATTGCCAACGTCCCATCATGTATATGCAACATGCTGCACATGTACAAATACTCACACGGCTCCCCCTCGCTCTTTCTGCGTATCTGTCGCCCTGTCGTCGTCTCTTTCGTTCTCACTCCATCCGTCACTACCTCTCTCTCTCTCTGTCCCTTGCTACTTTTGACGACAGTCATGCACTCATTCCCTCGCCCTCTCGCATATACACACTGACACACAAACACAACTTCCAATCGTTTGCACCCTATGATCTATCAGCCCANCTTTTGACGACAGTCATGCACTCATTCCCTCGCCCTCTCGCATATACACACTGACACACAAACACAACTTCCAATCGTTTGCACCCTATGATCTATCAGCCCACTGAGGACGGGTCACGGCTTTCTTGCCGGTGGCATGCTGCTTGCGGTGAAAGAGCCCCTTGGACGAAAGGCGAAGTGCCCTTCTCTTCTCTTTCGTGAGTTTCTCGTACATCTGCAGCAACCATGGCCTCAGAATACAGCAGCATTGCTGTTGGTTTTCGGAGGAGTAGGGGAATCAGTTCGACTTGTAAGCCCCATACGGAGTACCAATCAGGATGGTCGGCTTGGGAGATCGGTGACCGTAGGTCGCCATCCAACTCAGTTTGTTGTAGGACAGCATGCCTTGTGCTATGTTTCTTGCTGCGTACTACATTACCACACTACTTGAAGGGGCAGGGGACTTAGTAAGTTGGTTATAAATAGGGTTATAAGTAGGATAACTCCATTTAGGGCACTTATAACTCTATATATATGATCTGCTTATAATATAACCTACTTACTAAGTCCCCTGCCCCTTCAAGTACACCCCATGACTAAGATTCTGGCAATCGCACAACTCGAATCGGTATGTAATTGCGAAGGGTTTCCTTGATAAAGGCCAAATACGGGAACTCCACAAACANAAGATTCTGGCAATCGCACAACTCGAATCGGTATGTAATTGCGAAGGGTTTCCTTGATAAAGGCCAAATACGGGAACTCCACAAACAGTGAGCTCGACGGCTGCTCTATCCACCAGTGGGCACATCTCATAGAAGCGAGTGTGACCAGGAGAATCGTCCGGGTCGCCAGCCTGGGCTTGGTCTTAGTGTTGGTTCGCAACGGGTTGCATTTGATCGGGGCATACTTGCCTTGGCTAAGTTCAGGAATGTAAATGATAAACCTTTAGAACTCCTAAGCCTGAAGCCTAAAACCCATTCACAATCAATTTGCTCTTCTCCCCCTTCACAACCAAAGTGCTCGTTGGCTTTCTTGATGTAAGCATATCTCGTTGTCCCAAATATGCGATATGGTCGTCTGCCGGAGGTGGCTCTGTTCATGAACNGTTGGCTTTCTTGATGTAAGCATATCTCGTTGTCCCAAATATGCGATATGGTCGTCTGCCGGAGGTGGCTCTGTTCATGAACACCCAGCTAGCACAAGGAAGGCCACAACAGAGGAGGCCGGATGGCTTGATTCGTAGGATCTTGTGCATGGCTCGAAGTAGCCCAAGCCTCGGACCCAACTCCAAGACTTCAGCATCATTCAGCACATGCAGACCTCCAGCTCACTTTTAAGCAACCGACACAGTCAACAAATCGTCGTCGGCCCGGGAGCTCACATCGAAGAAATCCCTGGATGATCATGAAGTTTGGATGCTTCCACGACTTTGACGAAAGACACTTTCTCTGAGCTGAGACCCTAGCGATTTCTGGGCCTGTGCACCTCGAATAGCATTGCAGGACCCTTCTCACTCCTCCTGAATCCAGCAAACCACTAGCTAGGTAAGAACGAGACTGAAGGCCCTTTCCACCGACCGCTTGCCGGCGAAGAGGTCGAAGCAAACCAAATCCTGGGTTTCATAGCAATCGGTTTGACTCAGATATATAGCTCAACACCGAGGCTCGGGCACGAAGTAGGTTTTCACCGGTTGCATTCTGTGCGATGTAGTCAGCAAGGTGTAGCCTGGTGCGAAAGAAATAGGTTCGGGGTTTTCTTAGTGTTCAGCTTCTGTGAATTTCGGTAATGTTCACCGAGTAACAGGATGCATGGGAAACCGGCATAAGCCAGAGCAAGCAGGCTGTCCCGTGAAAGGGCCACATCATTCAGCATCCAAGAATGCGACATATCTTTAGGCCTAAGCAGAGAAACACCTTGTTTGAACCAGTACACCTCACAGAAGGCCCAAGGCTCAAGGTGCAACAAATTGCATATCAAGGATCGGAGCCCATAGCACCACGAAGTATGCAAGAAGTGTTTGTTTGTTTTGGCATAGTGTGCACTGATCCACACTGCTGAGAATTCCTGGAAAAGTCAGCCCAGGAAAGCAGGCTTTAAAATCGAAGCTAGATCTGACCAAGGTCTCAGTCACNGGTCCAAGGCTTGCTCACAATCCCAGCTGACTCAAATCAGCAACGGCTGCAAAATGCCAAGCACCAGGCGCTTTGGCCAGCGAGTCGAACTTCGTCCAGCCCAGGCTGGCACCGTTCTGTCGATTGACCTTAGTGGGTACGTGGGTTCTGGTTGGGGCAGGTACAGGTTGTAGTCTTCAGACGGCAGTTAGGTACCGGGCAGTGAAGTCAGTTCTGTATTTCTGATTCACCATATCCAAGCGTTCTTGCTTTGCACCGTAGATGTAGAAGCACCCAGAATATGGGTTAAACCTGGTCACTGCAGTGCGGCTGAACACATTACCACAACACAGAACATATTGAGGAATGGGCCAAACTCCGATCTTGCTGCTGGCTTTCTTGTTCAAGCTGACGGTCCATGACCTTCAATTTGTGAAGTTGGGAACTCTGGGGTGGGATGTGGCTTGGTCACTGCATGCTGTNTTCTTGTTCAAGCTGACGGTCCATGACCTTCAATTTGTGAAGTTGGGAACTCTGGGGTGGGATGTGGCTTGGTCACTGCATGCTGTTTCATCCATCACTTAGGCTATCACTTCCTCTTGTTGTCAGAAGACAGCGCACCATGGTCCAGCTCCAGACGGGGGTCCTGCTTGCCCAGTGCTTCGAACCGAGGGCGCCAATGGTCTTTCACCTCCCGGCGTGAGTGCATGATGTTTTATTACTTACTTCCTGCCCTTTACCCAACCTTCACGAGCTTGCTGACCACTTCTGGCGGTTCGGGGCTTTTCTCCGGCGGTTGTTCGGCCTCTTCCTTTGCTTCCTGCTCCTCTTCCTCTGGCTCATCCTCCTCCTCTTCCTCCTTCGGGGATTCCTTGGCCTTTTTGGCGGGTCTTTCGGCGGTCTCCTCGCAGGCCGCTGGTCGTTTCATGTTTTGTTTGCCTGTTCCTCTACCCCTTCCTTT
>BGNK01006405.1:0-27309 GCA_003297005.1 Symbiodinium sp. clade A Y106
CACACGCACACGCACACGCACACGCACACGCACACGCACACGCACATGTACATACATATATATATATGCATATATGTACAGTAAACGTTTGCAAGGTTACCCTCCCAAGGAGAGGGAAGCCCCGGCAGCACAGATTGCGGCTATGCCGCCCCCCGGCCTGACGGGCACAGCAAGATATAGCCCGGCTGTATGCATGTGTATATATATATATATAAGTATTGGTGTAGTTATCTAAGTATTCACTGGTTGGTTGATTGTTTGATTGACTGCCTGGTTGATTGATTGTTCTGTGGACCTACTGTGTTTTGTGTGTTGAATTGAATATGTATGTATCATTTGTTTGTTGTACTTTGATTTCCATGTTTTGATGTATGCAACTGATACATACATATGTAGCCAGATAAATACATGCACACATGCACACGCACAAACACATACATGCATGCCTGCCTGCATGCATGCATGCATGCATGCGTACAAACATACAAACACACACACACATACATACATACATACATACATGCATACATGCATGCATACATACATACATTATACATACACGCATGCATGCATACGTACATACATACATTACATACACACATGCATACATAGGTACATACATACGTAATTACATACATACATCCAGACAAACACACGAACGAACTAACCAAACCATGAATGTTTATAATCTGTGTGTACGTATTTATCTGATATCCATTATGTTATGTTGCATGTCTGCATGTATGTTGCACGTATGCACGTGTGTACGTATGCTGTATGCATGTATGTATGCATGTGCATGTACATGTATACACACATGTTCTTTATAAAAAGACAACAAATCCGCGATTAGTACTCATCTTAGGCCGATAGGCTTAGGGCTGCGGGCTCCCACTGAACTACCAAATCCTTCTTGTTCGGAGGGTCTTGTGATAGACCCTGATAAGCACATTGCTCTCCTTCCAAAAAATTAGGGAAACGGAAAGGTGAATGTGCGGCTGACCAGATTCAGCGCTGCACCGCGTAGAGCTCTAGTTTGGGTTTGGGGTTTAGGATTTAGGATGGTTTAGGCTTTAGGCTTTGGGGTTGAAGGTATGTACTGTGTGGACTGTAATACCTTTGTAGACGTTGACGATGAAGCTTTGCTCAAGATAGCCCCTGCGGAGAGAACAAACTCTAACAACTTGAGTCGAAGAACCGTACAGTCTCTTGCCCCAAAACCCTCTCGAGCTCTTAAACCACGCACCGTCATGCAAAAAGGCCGATGACATTTTATGTAAGGCTGTCTGCTTACACAGGACTTAACGCAATGTGATGCAATGTGCGGGGATTGGGGGGCAGAACTTCTGACGGTTTGGGGTCATCAGAATCAGGATCCGACCACGCTCATTTTGAGCAAGCGAAGGTAGGAGGCCTTACCATAACACAGGCCCTCACATACCCTAAGCGTGCAACCTCTGAAAAATGTTCTTAAATACAAACCCTGCGCCCAATGAGGGAACATATTTAAAACTGTCCCAAGTGGCCTACCTAGTGGCCAAAGAATTCTTAAACCGCAAAGCCTCAAACCCCGAAGCCTGAAACACGACTGACAACAGTAACAATCCTAAGTCCTATTGCTCCCAAAGCCTCAAGAAAGACTCAACTTCTCTCCAGAATGGCACCCCAATGTATATTAGTAAGTGCAACACCTCAGAAGCCCTATGTCTTAAAAAGCCAAGGAGCTTAATCCTCGACCGGCCTCCAAACCCTGAACATCCGAAACTCTGGCCCTAAAGTAATGTGGGACGGGACTCCCTTTATAAGGGTTTAGGGTTTAGGGTTCAGCCTTAAGGCCAAGGTCTATATGAGCACGTGCACCCCTGAGTTTTCCTACAAAATATCACGCCCAAAGCTGCAAACATCTCAACACCAAACCCCACACCCATAAACCCCAAAGTTTCAAACACCTCAACCCCCAAGCCCTGAACCCCCTGACCTTCGAATCGGTGCAGCAAAGTAACTGCAGGATTTCGGCCAGCGTGGCCTTGCCGAACCTCGGAACGTCCGCAGCTTCGGGAGACTTGTGACATCATAGGGACCCTTAGGGGGGGTAAGGGGGAGGGGGTCAGGGGACTATACTTCCTTAGATAACCCTTATTAGGCCTTATTAAAGGCATTAAGACCCCCTACACCCCCTCCCCCTACCCCCCTAAGGGTCCCTATGATTGTGTCGAGGATCGAGGACGAGTTCAAGATTTCGGCTTCAGGGTCTACGGTTCTGGGCTTTTAAGGGTTTAGGGTTTAGGTAACCAGGGAGAAAAAAGTATAAACTTCTATTTCATAATGAAAAAAAGTATTAAAGTATGGTACTCCAAAGCCACGCTGTGGGGCCCTCCCACCTTCCAGAAAGGTTTAGGGTTTAGGGAGTAGCGTCTGGAGAGTGGGTATGTAGGCCACAAGCACGCTTCTATCTTGTGATGTGAGGCCACTTCATTCTGCGGACTTGCACATCACAGGGTAAGCCGCATGATCCTGCAATCAGGGTGAGTCTACCTTCTTTACACTTTACACTGCTTCCGCAACTTTTTTCTGCAAAGCGATTCACTGCCTCCCAGGTGAACCAAAGCTTTCATAGGGATGCAGCGGCTAATCAGCGGATGTAGAGTGGGATCCTGCCGCGCTTGGCAGCAGCTTCGACCAGCAACCGCTCAATCTCCAAGTGACCACCCATGGATGCAAGCGTGAGGGCCGTCCTGCCGGAAACGTCTCTTACTACCCCAGTAAGCCACAGAAACAAAAGGTTAAACTTTCCGATTCCTACTAAACTATGGGAACCCCAATCTCTGTCAGCACCAGCTTCCACTGGCAAACGTGTTACCTCCAAGTACATGTAGCCCTCCGTGGATGCAAGCAGCAGGCCGTCCTGCCGTTCCCGTCTCTGCACTCCATTTCAGCACCAGCTTCCAGCAGCAAACGCGCAACCCCCAAGTGACCACACTTAGTTGCAAGCATTAGGGCTGTCATCCGGGACGGGTCTTTGGCATCCACTTGAGCACCAGCTTCCACCAACAAACGTGCAACCTCCAAGTGACCATTCGCAGATGCAAGCATCAAGGCCGTCTTGCCAGACACGAGCTTGCAATCCTTGTCAGCACCAGCTTCCACCAAGAATCGGACGGTGTGGATACGATTCCCTGCAGCAGCATACACCAGCTCTGAGTCAAGATAACCCTGTTGAATTGGCGACAGGCTGGAAACCGTCAACAGCACCAAATGCAAATCCATGGCTCCGTCCATCTTAGCATCATCAGTTAAGAGCCTGCCGCCAAGCAGAAGTTTCTGCAAATACGTCGGGAAGCCATACTGTTCACACAAGTGCTTCTTCACAGCGCCTGCGTCCGTGAACTCTTCTGCGCTTATCGCGGCCAGCTCTTGCCCGGAAGGTCTCAAGACACGAAGCATTGCCCAAAGGGTCCAAAGTACCTATATAGTAGAATGTAGGGTTTCTATACTAGGAATTGCTATTATGATGTGGGGAAGTATCCCCCATAACTGTACCTAGGACCCTTTGGGTTGCTGAAGAAGACACGAGTCCACCACTCCTACAGGCCAAGCTCTGACGCCTGGGTTCTGTTAAAGGATTTACTTTAAGTTACCATAATAGGGACCTATAGTAAATCATCTGGATTCCTTGTTACAGTAACTTAAATTAAAGCCTTTAACAAAAGCCCAGAAGCAGAATACCCTGAACCATCATTGCACCACCTGGTTGCTGCGTCCCCTGGCCCCAGAAAGGTTAGCCTGTCAACTGCTGCGGCGTAGTATGTTGTGCATGTGTATGTGTGTAATATGGGGGACTTAATAATGAATAGGGCTTTAGGGCCTATTATACTATAACTATAATAAGGAACCCCCAAAAGAATATAGGTAATTCTTAAGGCCCCTATGATATATGTGACGTTAGGTTACCTTATCTCGCTTCAGGCGGAGAGTTTAAGTACACTGGCTTGCATCGAACTGAAGAATCCTTGCGAAAGAAATCTGGACATGATATAAGCACACCCAGAAACTTAAAGCCTTACCAACTCAGCTCAGCCATTCAAACCTAAACTCTAAGTCCAACCCTCCTGCCTTCCCTTCCTGCTTGATCAAAATGCAGCGTCGCGTCGCACACAGAGGGAGATTGGCACAAAGTTCACTTCATTAAAGATAAAACATCTATATCGGGGGGTCCCTTGCCGGTTCCTTTCACGGATACTACAAGGTACCGAAGAAGTATAGTGTCTAAGGTTTAAGGGTCGTATACCTGTTAGGAAGGGAGTTTGATCCTAAAGCACCCAAATAGGAACGCCTGTAAGGCCAAAGATGGGTGGTTGTCAAAATTATGGTCCCTTTTTGGGTACCCTAAATATTAGGTGCCGTATTATAATAAGGACCCAAAGCGGGGGGGGACCATGATTTTGACAACCACCCTAATATGGACCCGTATGAGTTTTCCATCAGGCTTTCGGTTGCTATTGCTGAATTAAGGTTCAGGGCGTTTGAGGCTCATGGTTTCGGATTTGTGGTATAGCTCCCGGGGCTGTAAGACTTAGAGGGTTTAGGGCTCTGGCGGTTTAGAGTTTGGGCACTGAGGCTGCATGAGTATGGGTTTATTTATGTGTGGAGAAACAACTTGGAACATGGGTATGGGCACCTTACTTATCAGACAGAGTAGCGGCGCTTCTTGGGGTCTGGAGTTTGAACTGCCAAGTTTGGGGTTTGGGCTTTAGCTCCGGGGTTTATAGATCCGAAGGGCGGTAAGCAAGGAACCGTACTGCGGTAGGACGAAATTTCGTCGCACTCTCGCAATGTCGGTCTTGAACACCTTGCAAACCCCCTCTTCCCCCTTAGTTAGATGCAGTCCTCCGTCCGGAACATTTAAGTATCGTGGGTTTATTCCCATGGATCAATTCCTCCGCTAGCCAGGCTACGGAAAATCCACTATTCTGTTCAATCCGCTATATTGCCCTTGAAAAGCCGTATAGAAGCCCATGGCAAACCCTGTAAACCCTGAAGAATCCTGAACAAAAATCAAAACACCTTTTTAAACCTCCCTTCGCTGATGAATGAGTTTGCAGGAAAGTTTTCAAGCTTCCCTGGGCCTCCACTTTATTTTGGATCAAGAACCTAGAAATGCTGCTTTAGGGCATCGGGCCTACAGATGATGCGAGTTTCTATGCTAGTGACGATGAAGAAATCCTGAACCGCAAGACTCAAAACCTAAAACGGGCTTGACCTAGATGCTAAGCCTGGGCACCTGAACCTTAGCGCCCTTGAACCATCCCTAAAAACCTTGGCTTGCGAAGCGGAAACACGGAACGGCCCTTCATCCTTAACCCTAATCCCGATTGAGAGCTTTCAAACCCTAAACGGCCCAAAACCTCTGAACCTTCACTTTAAAGCAACCGAGGGGCTGAGTATACCCGAACCCAAACAAGTTTAATCTTTTCAAGTATGGTAGGATTATTTGTATACACCCCAAACCCTAAACCCTAAACTAAACCCTATATTATAAACCCTAAACCTTAAACCCCAAAAGCCCTGAACAACCCCTGACTGACAGAGCTGGAGCAGTCGGGTCGCTGTCCCAGCTCGGTGGAGTTGACGCCGAGGTGGCGCAGGGTTTGGTTTTCCTAGCAGCTAGGGCTGAGGGTTTAGAGTTTAGGGTTTTTGGAGTCTAGGGTTTGGGATTTAGGCTTTAGGGTTTGGGGTTTAGGCGTCCCGGAAAACCTTGAAGGGCTGTAATCAGAAACCCTAAAACCGTAGGTTGTAAGGGGTTAAAACAAGCCCCGAAGGTTACGTGCCCACTATTCACTATTCAAGACCATAATGCCTCTATATAGGGGTACTTGGGGGCGTGCTGGTAAACCCTAAACCCACCTTAGCAGGGCTCGAAAGGCTCTCAATACCTCAATAGTACAGTGCTTTGAGGGCTTGATGATGACAACGTGTTTTCGCCCATTCCCACTGTCATGGGTCTGTGAGGCATCCTCTCGTGGATGCCGAGAAGCACCGTCATCTCTTCAAAAAGCGCATTGGTAAACTCTAAACTCCGGGCCCAAGTCGGGCCGCCATACCGCAGTAATCGTAAGACTTCGCAGCATGTAAGTCATGACAGCCTGCATGGCATCACCTCGCTTAAGGGACTTGCAGGGCTCGAGCATAGGCACTCTGAGAAGCTTGCACGTGTAGGTAAGATGAGTGAGCCGTACCACTACAGTGTCCCGGTCACTATGCACTAATCTGCACGCCAGATGGCGAAGAATGTGAATCCTGCAATTTGGGCCAGGGGAAGTGGTCCAGAGGTTAAGAAGAACCCCGAGAGCCCTGTACTCCTTATTCAATAAATACACCGCAAATTTTCGGGGGTGAACAGTATTATCGAAGTTCAGGTATGTTCCTGAATTGAGGGGTATTGGGCTCTCTGGGGAAGGTCAAAACCAAACCCGAGCCGCCAATCAGCTCAGACGTTAACTTATCCCCAACGGTCCATGTACCCAAATAGTATGTACTTTGGGCCCCATGTACCTATATAGGGAGTGCTTTATAAGGCAAAGTATATACTATTCGGGTACATGGACCCTTAAACCCTAAACCCTACACCCTTATGGTACCTATATAAAACCCTTTGAAAGGAACTCTCAAAGGAGCCCCATTATAGGATCCCTTTAAAGGGTACCTGGACCCTTAGCGTATCCTGACGACTGCCGCCCCCCCTTTGCAAGATGCGACTAACTGCATAAACGCTATTAACCCCATAAAATCTCGCAAACCCATATGGGAGTTTCCGAAATTAAGGGGTACCATATTTTGGGGTCCTTATAATGAGGCTCCTATTGGGGTACTAGATTAGGGTCCTCTATTTTCGAAAGCCCCATATACAGACCCTAAGCCTTAAGCGAAACCTTATAATCCCTGAGCAAAACCGATAATGGCCATCCTATATTCTACACTCCTAAAATGCCGCATTAAATCCCCGATAACTCCTCTATAGAACCGTGCTAAGACCCTCTCAAACCCTAGAGGTAATTGAGAGGAAGCCTTCAAACTTCATTCAACCGTTCAACCCACTGAAACCCCGCACCTACCGGCCTTCAGCGCCTCGGTAAGGGCGGCGGCCCCTTCTTCGCCGATCTCCTCGGAGAGCGCAGTTCTTTTTGGCGTGTAGTTCTTTATATAGTATAGAATATTAGAGTTATATTCCCGAGTCTATTAGAGATTATATTTTAGTATGTTATGGTACATTATCTTATGCCATATTATAGTACATTGTAGGTTTAGGGATTAGGGTTGTTTTGGGGTTTAGAGTTTAGGGTTGTGTTTGGGGCTTTGCAGATATTTGAAGCATGTGTTCGGCTTGTGGGGGGTTGAATTTGGGGGTTTAGTGGTTTGGGGATGGGTGCCGGTACTCATGTCCAGTTTTCTAGCATGCATGGTAGTTGTACCCGGAGCCGCAAGCACTCAACCGCAACCGCTTAACCATACATGACCACTCTTGGAAAATACAGGTTCCGCCTCAGCCAACCGGCAAGTTCCATTCTAACCATTTTGTTTAAGATCTTCTTGCAAGGAGCCCAGATATACCCTTCCTATAAAGGCGCCCTAGCCAAGACGCGGCCAAATGCAGTCACGCAGAGCGCAACTTGCGAAATCTGGAACCTGCATGACAACCTTGCACCACTGTGAAGGGTCCGAAATCCCGCCAGGATGCGTTGAAACGGACATCGAGATGTTCCAGCGTGGAGTTTTCCTGCCGGGTCTGTTAGCTGTACTATTGGTTATGAAAACCGTCACTATAATATAGTGGTTCCATCGACTATGCGACGGGGTTCTGTAAGCGCATTTAAAACTTAGGGTTTTAGGTCATTAAAGTCTTAGATTCGTGTCTTCTTCACAGGGTTGAACGCACGCACTAATGCGGGTACTGGGGCTTGCGATAGCAGCGGCGTAGTTGAGTCTGTGGCGAATGATTATGATGTACAGTACTTGGAATCTTGTGGAGATGATCGCGAGGGCTTAGGGCTAAAGATTTCGGGCCAAGGATTGCGATGTAGGGATTAGGCAGGCGGAGTAAGCTGTATGACCAGAAACACTGACGCTTATGCAGACTGCCCACCGAGACAAACTCATTAAACTGAAATCCAAAAAAACACTTATGAAACCCACTATGTGCCCATCTGAACAAGCCCTTTGAAAACGCCACCATATCACGTCCACACGACACCACGAAGCTGAACACATAATATGGGTTGGTCTTAGGAGATAGAGCGTACGACGGGCCTGCAGGCTTTTGGAAAGCTGGCAAGCCCTGAAGCAAACGTCTTAGGGGGTTGAGGGGGTTTAGGGTTTAGGTCTAGCAGCCAAACATTTAACAACCACCGGCCTACTACGGATTTCTATCTGGCAACTGCTTAATGATTCTATCCCCCCCTCCTCAAAAGTCGAACCCGCACCACTACAATCACACTTTCAAGCGCCTACTGGTTAGGTACTTTGGCCCTTGGACCCTTAGGCGGGGAAGCAACTCACGAATCCTACCACAGGAACCCCCAAAACTCAAGGCCCCACTACCAAAAGAACCTTCATACGCTCGAAACCCTTTTCTCCTATAAACGAAAAAAATCAAAACACAACAATCTCGATCGAGTATTTTTTAAATAAGCAGGACCACAATAAACTTGAACAGGCTCCTGCGTATGCTGCAGAAGAACTAAACAGGGACTGTGAGGAAACCCTTACCGACAGATCTTCATATTGGACCCTGAGCGCTGAGAGGACCCCTCGGAGGACCCTTGCAGAGATCTTTTACCAAGACCCCGTAAATAATCTAACCACGACAACCCTTTGAAAAGGCCGATCTTGAGCCATACGAAAGCAGTATACCAAGTTTATATAAAATCCAAGTTATATATAGATCCTTTCACCATCTGGGTAAATCAAGGCTCTAGTATAGACCTTACAAGACCCCCAAGCATCCTTACACAGCCTGATACAACCCTACTTGCAGGATCTTGGAACTTACTAAGTCTACAAGACGTTAATTGAAGCTATAAGTAAGTACCGATAAGTCCCATGGTCCTCCGAGAATATTATACCCTGCAGATCAGACAAGCCTTGCCTTCAATGCACTGGCCAAAGCCGATGCTCCCGGCTTCGTGAAATTATTGTTGCCCACCTGGGTGGGTTCTTTTAACATATTTAAGGTTCAGGGCTTCGGGTTTGGAGTTTAGGGGTTTAGGGTTGGATATACCTGAGGATCCAACATACCCAACACTGATGTACTTGGGCTCAAGATCTAGGTTCCTGAGTAGCCCTTTTATAATTAGGGTACGCTTGTTCCTACTTTCCGGTCCTTAAGATAAACAGTGCAAAAAGGAACTACTCAGGAACCTAGTAGACCCTAAACCCCTATGGATCCCTTGTAGAATCCCTTTAAGGATCCCTTACCCCTTTAAGTTCCTTTAAGGATCCCTTACAGAACCATTTAAGGATCCCTTATAGAACCCTTTAAAAGGATCCCAAATAGAACCCCGGCCTCCAGGTCGGCTACGAAGCTGGCAAAAATGCTGTCCACGCGCTCCATATGGGAGTTTCCGAAAATAGGGGACCCTAATATAGTACCCTAAATAATAGGATCCTTATTATAAGGACCCCAAAATAAGGTAGCCCTAATTTTCGGAAACTCCCATATAGTCAGACAGAAGCTGGCCAAAGTGCAGCGCCGCCAGCTTAAGCTCGCCCGCCCAAGCGTGAGGTGTTGATCCCAGTCGCGCTTGCTCGCAGATGTGAACCACAAGGCTATGCCGCAGAAACTTGGTCTTCGCCTTGGAGTGGTACTCGGCCCGGGCCATGTCAAAACAAGATGCGCCTTTTCACGTGCTTTAGTGTGCTCGTCAAAGACGTCGTGGAAAGCTTGCTTGGCTTCATTGCTCAACCGTAAATGCGAAAGCCCTTGAACTGCTCGAAATGCGCTGTAGTTACCAATACTATTTGGGGGGGTTCCTTATTGTGATTATAGTATAGTGGGCCCCGAAACCCTATTCTAATTATTAAGGCCCCCATATTGGCCCATATTATGTGACCATCAGATCCTCGGACCCTTAGGGTGCTGTGGAGTCATCGTTTCTTGTAGGGCTTCTAGAATGGTTCGTTGGGTTTTTGCAGGCCTTGAGAGGGTTTAGCTGTTTTGCGGTTTGTTTGAGCAGGGTTTGCACATGTATGATGCATGTCACAGGGCTGAAGGCTTGGAGTGTGGAGCTTAGTATTTAGCGCCTAGAGTTTAGGAATTAGTGTTGGGGTTGAGGTGTGGAGCTTGCAGGGTTTGTCTTGAGATGTAGATGTCGATGACGTTTGTGGGAACCTTATCAGGGTCTGGAGTGGTTTAGGATTTAGGGTTCAACTCTTTAGAAATTAGGGTTTAGGGCAAAAGTTTAGGGTTTTCAAGCGTGCAACCCTGGCCATGAACACCACTGACCCCTGAATCCTGAACTGAACCCTGTCAGGACCCGCGAGGGACCCTTTAGCAGAGCCTTTATACGGCCCTTGATACTGTCTGATCAGTGGGTATGTAATTAGTCTATAAGTCGAGGGTAGCTTTGGCTCCAAGTGAGCCCTCAATCCGAAACCCAGGACCCCAAATTAGGGTTCAGGGTTAGGGGCCCCCAACCCCAAATCTCTGCAACCTCATCTCGCTGATGGGAGCCCCGACAGCCAAGTGCTGCAGCGTCGTGTTCTGTCGGAGGCTGTCCGCAAGCGCTACCACCTCAGCACTTCGGTGCCCCTATCGCCGCACTCACTCCCATAAAGCGTAGACCCTTTTGAAGTACCTTCGAATTCCGAAACCACTAGAGTAAAACCCAACAAACTTGGAAACCGGATTAAGGACAATTAGTGCTAGGATTCCCTATGCATGACTCTCAAGGATTGCGGCTATTGGGTTTCCAACTTTTGGGCTTATTTCCCTGTTGTGTCACGATTCCCATTTTGATTGGTGGTATAGGCTGCTACGAGCCATAGTAGCTTTGAAAATGACTGCCGTGGCGGAGTCGCTACAAAGACTTTAGTACGCGGTCACGCACAAGCTTGTATGTTAGGTTAGAAAGCTAATGATAGCTACCATCAAGGTGCTGCTGTCCCTATAAACCCTAAACTCTAAACCCCAAACCCTAAACCCTCAACCCTAAATCCTAAACCCTAAGCCCTTAGGGAAAAGAGCCCTCAAAAAAAACAAACCTAAGCCTTAGTCGGGGACCTTGTAACTACTATAGGGGCTTAAATAATTACAAATATTATTTCGTGGTTCCTTATCATAATTATAGTATAATATACACCAAAACCCTATTCTAATTATTATGGCCCCTACATTCTGCCCCTTATCGTAATCCCTCTAGACCCCTTCAGAAGGAACCCTTTAAAAGGAGCCCTATTCTAATTATCAAGGCCCCTACGTTAAACCCCCATAATACCCCTTATAGTAATCCTTCTAGACCCCTTCAGAAGGAACCCTTTAACAGGAGCCCTATTCTAATTATTAAGGCCCCTACATAAAGGGCTCTAAGCCTCAATGACATCTTGAGAACCGAGCTTTCGAATGGATGACGGGGCTCTGTGAAAATCTAAGTGTCCCGCTTTACGGGTTTAGGGTTTAGGGGTTGAGGGTTTAGGAGCTTCTATCGGGGTTTAGGGTTTAGGGTACAACCAGAAGAACAACTCCAAGCGCCCGGCACCCGTGTCTTGAAGGTCGTTGAGCCGGAGATCGAGAAACAGCAATGTCCGATTCTCCTCGTTTGGGAGTCTCTGGGTTCCTTTTTGGGAGTCTCTGGGTTTGTTTCTAAGGGTTCCTTACTTAAGGGTTTCAGGGTTCTTTTAAGGGTTCCTTTAAGGGTTCAGTTTGAATAGTCAGAGATCTATTTATAAGGGTGAAAGGGTTAGGGTTTAGGGTTCAGGAATTGAGATGGCTTACTGGTCCAACTGCCCAGGGGGACGTTTTTGGGGTGCGGTTGGTTTCGATTCTTGTTTCGGTAGCGTTTTGGGGTTTAGGATTGTTTAGGGGTTGGCTGGGGTTCTAGGCCATTCACTCGGGTTTTCGGGTTGAGGGCTCTGAGTTTAGACATGGGCAACCCCCTTCTGAGCGAAGCCAATCCTGCCCTCAGCAACACCCTAAACCCTAAACCCTTGGAAGTTTCCTTCTCAGGGTCAAGCTCCAAGGGTCCGTTCAGAAGCGGTGACACGGACCGGTGCAGATTGAAACATAGATGCATTTTGGCATATACAGCAAGCACTGCAGGTGCATGATCATGTATACCCAATGCAGCGCTGATCCCGGTTGACGAGATTTGGCCCAAGCCAGTTTAGAGCGGCTCGGTGGCTGTGCCAAAGCGCACGGGAACTGCTTGTCTTCCTGAGCGAAAAAGGAGCTTTCGACCCATCGCCGGCACAAAGTGAAAATCGGACGGCTCGGGCGCAATTGCCGAGAGCCGGATATCCATCCGACCCTGTCATGAACATGCGGCTCATCTGCTTGAAATGCCTCACTAACATGAACTCCTCCTTGATAAACTCTTTCCCGAATATCTGGCAGTCACAAGTAACCAAGGTTTGCTCTTGCTTAAGGCTCAGGTTAAAGAAGTGGCCACGGCGACCTTCAGTCGCTTGGCTTGTGACACAACCAATCCGGGGTTACTAGCCAGCAAATCCTTCAGCGTAGCGTATCCTTCCGGCAAACTTATAAGAAAACTCACGACCATGTCATCTCTTTTCTCTATGCCTAAACCCTAAACCCCCAATGCTCCCAAAGCTCCATGTAAATGAATATACGTGTATACATATAAAATATAAAATAATATAATATACTATAATATAGTATACTATAAATAATATAACATATTACAATATACTATAATATACTAAACTATACTATAATATAACATTATATATATATATATGTATATATATATATATGCATATATATATATATGAATATTTGTATATTTGTATATTTGAATACATATATATATATACACACATAGTATATGCTAGGCCTCATGCGAGCTCCTATATAAGCACTGCAAGGCGCAGGTATGCTATATTAGGTACGTAAGGCCTCAGGGGAATGATTAGGGCCCTGAGACCTAAACCCCAAACTCTGGATTTACCCCCTCACCCTAAACCCTATTTGGAACTCCAGGTCTAAGCAAGCCGCCAAACAAATTCAGCCTCTTGGCAGCTGAATCCAAGGTTGGAAGTATGGGCCCCTAATATGGTCCCTTAGGCCTTTGTGCGGGGGTTCTAGGGACCTTTAAGAGTCTATACAGTAGAAGCCCAAGAGTTGGAAACCCAATAGCCTCAATCCTTAAAGAGTAGTGTATGGGGAATCCCAGCACTATTTGACCTTTATTTGACCTTTATCCGGTTTCCAACTGTATAGGGTTTCCTGTATAGGGTATATAGTAGGTATATAAGGATCCCAAGGTTAAGGGCCCATAGGGGCCCATGGTTTCAACCGCTGACTGAATCGTCTGATACCGCACCCCCCCCCCCCCAAAACCCTAAACCCTAAACCCTAACACCCCTCAGACCCCAAACCAAAACCGCAAGGCCCACGACCTCCTCCAAGGCCCAGACCTACGACCCCGTCTATGCAACCATCCGCACGCAACAATATCATCCATACCTTAACCTACCAAAACCTTCTTTTTTGTAGGGTCCCTATTGGGGTTTATAATAAGAACCTAAAAAAAGTGGGGTTTGGTAGTTTAAGGTACAGATTATTGCAAGATCTCTATAAAGCCCCTAAACCCGAAACCCACCAGGGTGTGGGATGCTTGCGAAACAGGGTTGAAAGCCTGGTTCAGGAATTTGGGTAGCTTCAATCCTGTCGCTCATTGTGCCATCAAACTAGCTCTAAACACTAAATCCCCCTTAACGGCTTTTGGTTTAGGGTCAGACACACCAAATTCAGAAATACCAAACCGACCCTGAATCCCGAAAACTGAAGGGTCCCGCATTTAAACCCTTCAGCCCTAAACGAGCCCCAATAAACCCTAAAACCCTATAAACCCTCAACCCTCATAAACCCTGAACCCTACGATAATCAACCCTAATAACCCTAAACCCCTAACAAAAACAACAATAAACCCCTAAATCCCCTTAAAAGCAGGTCCGGTCCCGCAGCGCACTGGCCAAGGCAGTAGCGCCGTGAGCGCCGAGGGCATTGGAGCCTCGTGGTCTCGAGCCCCAGAGAGCCCCATACGGTTTAGGGTTTTTTTTGGGGGTTGAGGGTGTAGGGTTTAGGGGTTTGGGGTTTATAGGGTTTATCTAGGGTTTAGGGTTTATAGGGTTATAGGGATTTCCTATAAAATTACAAGGGTTTAGGGTTGAGGGTTTTAGGGTTACGGTTAAGTTTTTTTTTTGGGGGGGGTTGAGGGTGTAGGGTTTAGGGTTTAGGGGTTTAGGGTTTAGGGCTTATAGGGTGTAGGGTTTATAGGGTTGAGGGTGTAGGGTTTAGGGTTGAGGGGTTTAGGGTTTAGGGTTTATAGGTTATAGGGATTTCCTATAAAATTACAAGGGTTTAGGGTTTAGGGTTTACGGTTAAGTAAGGACAAGGTTTAGGGTTGAGGGTGTAGGGTTTAGGGTTTAGGGGTTTAGGGTTTTTTCGGGTTGAGAGTGTAGGGTTTAGGGTTTAGGGGTTTAGGGTTTCTAGGGTTTAGGGTTTATAGGGTTTAGGGTTTAGGGTTTATAGGGTTTACCTGTGGATCCAAAAACCTACCGTTTTCAGGGTTCTACCCTCGAAATACGGGGTCACAACCTACTATTTTGTAGTTCACAGGTAGGGTAAGCTACCATAACCGGTTTAGGGTGTTTAGGGGTAATTAGTTTGGTTCAAGGTTCAGAACTGGAGGATTTGGGGTTGAGGGGTTCGCTCTTCACTGAAAATCGAGACCGAGAAGCTCATCAGCAACTGCTGAAGTGTCCGATTCTGGCGCAATGTGTCTGCGAAGGCGATGGCGCCTTCATTCAGGTTGCGGGTTCAGGGGACCCCAGAGACTCCAATATCCCTTAACCTTAACTTATAGTAGGATCCCGAACATGATTCACGGAATATTCCTTAGTGAAAGAATACTGGAGTCTCTGGGGCTTCTGAGAAGCGACACATCGGGGAAGCTGTATCTGAATCCCTTTCGAACACAACTCCGGGTGGGTGGGGTCCTTCCTCCTCATGTGGCACACGTGTGGTGTGGCCATCGCGAACAGTGTTTCAATGGATACAGACGGAACGACTGCAAGAGTGACCACAGATATGATGAAAGTTGCAGGGCACAAGGCATGCAATACCCTAAACCTACAGCCTAGCTTTTGCAGTTTGCGTGTCTAGGCATCTCTTCAGAGACCTATTTAGATTTTGCTCTCCGGTATCCCGTCAACTCCGACTCTCGTTCAGGACACTAGAGGGATTACTTCGGAACCCCGAGTCTACGTTGCTAAGGTAGAAAAAATGATACAGACTCCCAAAATAGTAACCTACATCATTATTCCCCCAAAATCTGAATACCGAATTTTTGGGCCCTGTGGGCTTCTTGAGCCTTCTTCTCCAATTTCGTTCGAGCTGATGCAAAGCTGCGTCCTTGGGCAGGGGCAATAGGGTTTGGGGTTCGAGTTTAGGGTTCAGGGGTTTTATTGCTGAGTATCAAGAAATGGAACTGGTGGGGCATGGGCTATTGGGCTGCTAGATCTGAGTACGAAGTAATGCAATGAAGGTTTCGGGATCGGCGAAACTCTTGGTCCCCATAATTTTCGCAGCCACACTGTTTGTGGCACATGGTCAGGCAACCAAGCATTCATGCAGTCTGACCAAATAACACAAACAGACGGTCACCATCACCTTCGCGCTCAATGACCCTCCTGGACCCTAAACCCGAACGCCAAACCCCAGCCCTTCAAAGCCGTGTAGGACCCATCGCAAAAACTTGTAACAAACCCTCAAAACCATTTGACTGTTCTCACCAGAGCAAGCCCTAAACCCTTTTTGGCCCTTGCCAAACCCTTTTACATGCTATTAATGCCTGACAAGCCCTAGGCCTTGCAAACCTCCACAGTAACTACAAGCCCTCAACCCTTATACATCCTGTGAAACCCTTATCAGCTACAAGCCGTATAAACTCTAAACCCTAAACCCCAAACCCTAAACCCTGAACCCTCAACCCTAAGCACTGAACCCCAGAATGCCAGAGCTCAACGATCGATTCTGCGTCATCGAAGATGCCAAGTCGGCAGCACCTGGAGTCAGCTCGGGCTGTGAAAATTTAGAACCACCCGAGCATCTGAGAATTAGGTTATAAGCGGGTCTTCTACGGCTTTAATGGATTTTATTAGGATTTTATAGGATACCCGAACAGTAGGTAAGAGTTAGCTTTTATAGAGTGTTCTGTCGGATCCATAGTCTTCAATTCAAAGGTTGTAGAGCATGTCTCAGCGCTTTAAAGTGCCCAGAATACTGAACAAATTCAGCTTTTGGGGCTTAGGGTGGTAGTAAGGGTAGGATGGTCCCCAAACCCTGGACACTGGGGAAACCTCTGAGAGCTTGATCTTGGTGCGACATAGAACCAAAAATTAACAATAGGGTCTCTCCATTCTCCTTACAAGGCGAACAAAACACAATCTGTTGGAGATCCTGACGTACAAAAGAAATAATGAACCAACAACAACGAAACTTAAGAAGCAACCAATCGCCTTATAAACCCTAGACCCCAAACCCTAAACCCCTCGGGTTTGTATTCCCTTCTTCGGTCAATGTATGGTTTAAGGTATGCCGGGTAAGGGTTTAGGGTTTAGAGCTTAGGCAGTTTAGGCAGTTTTGGGTATACGTAGTCTCGAGCGGACTATGGCAGTGAAAATTCGTGACCCCACCCCACCGCCCTGATACCCCAAATCCTTGGCACCCGCGCAACTTCGGGCTCGGGGATTCGACATCGGGTTGGGCTGTCTCTCATATAGTTTAGGGCCTAGGCTTTGTTTTAGATCTTATTGATGCTTTGCAGATGAACCCCGTCTGGACCCCCGACTACCTTCTGTCAGAGACTGAACGTCCACAACTACGTCCCCTGAACCCCAAACCCTAAACCCCGTTCCTTTGAACCTTGCCGTGGTAGGCTGCCCCGATCTGCGCCGTCTTCACCGGAGTCCTCCGCACTCTCCTCCAGCTTGTTCGGCCGGAAGACATTGCATTTCTTCGATTCGGTCGGCAGGATCTGTCACAGCAGGTGCTGCGGAACACCAGAAGCGAATGATGCACAATGTGCACTGTACACAGCACGCGCTGCCAGACGAAGAGCCTCACGCAGCATTCGCAGCTGCAGTTCTCAGCGCCAGGATTCTGGCCAGATCTTCTTGCGATAACTTCTTTGCATGTGCCAAAAGCCGCAAAAGCCTGGCTCGCTTTTGTCGTGCCGCCTTCAGCTCCTTTGCTGTTGCACTCGCTTGCCCAAAGGCTCCATGTACCCATATAGTAGGTACTTAGGCCGTAAAGTACCCATATAGGGACCCCTTTAAGGCCTAGGTACCTAGTATATGGGCACATGGAGTCTTAGGGTTGTCTTTCCAGCTCAGGGCGTGCTTCTCGAATTTCTGCAATGCGGGCATCGATCCTGCGATGCAACAGAGAGACTCGGAGGAGTCCTGGGATCCCTAGAAGAGGCCGGAGTGCGGATTTCATATGGGTAGTTGTCGGTCCCTTTTTGGGTACCCTAAATAGGATCCTTATTATAAGGACCCCAAAATGAGGTACCCCTATTTTCGGAAAAACCCGGACCTCGAAGCAGAAGCCCCCAAAACCGTAAATGCAGCCTTGGTCTCGAATGGCATTGAGCTCCAAGGAGAGAATCTGAATTACGCGGTTCTTCCTGCGAGATATTTCCCGGAGACTTCATTTGAGTTTCGGGTTTAGGGGTTTAGGGTGTGGGGGATAAAAATGCCCTATCTAAGGAAGTAGTATACCCTAAACCATGTTAATTAAGGGGGCTAAGATGGTTTAGGGAGGCCTTTATACCCCTCTCTTAAGGAACCCTTTATCGATTTCAGGTGCCTTTCTGAACGAAGCGGCGGGTTGCAGAGTCTCAGGTGTCAGGTCTGCGGGTTGGTTGATGTCTGGCCCTAAGGCTCCATGTACTTATATAGCATGTACTTAAGCCTTAGCGGAGTTCCTCTAGAGGCAAGTTAAGACCTAAGTATATTCTGCCCTACACGCTAAACCCTAATATATACCATATAAGTACATGGAGACTTAGGGTAGGTTTAAGGCTTATAGGGCTTGGGTCTGAGGTTTAGGGCTCAGCAGGTAAATCCCTAAACCCTGAACATCAACCTTTGCGGTTCTCGGATGGAGCACTGGTTAGTCTGAAAGTAGAGGATTTCGGTGAATCCTTTGTGCGGCTTTTTGGCTTTGCATGCGGCTTTGGGTTTTGGGTGCAGGGTTTCTTGGGGTGTAGGCTGTCGATGAGAATTTTTTGGGCTGTTGCTTCCGGCCCTGGAGGAGTCTGGGCAATGGTTTCAGAGGACTGGATGCGGATATCTTAATTATGAACTACGAACCTACTTACAATGTAGCCTATGTACTAAGTCGCCTGCTCCTCTCAAGTAGCACAACCAAGCCCTGTTCAGCCGCACATAAGTTCTGAAAAGAACAAACACGCCAAATTTAGAAGCCCCGAAGACCAGGGAAGCTGGAGGCTTAAGCCATCCTAAACCATCCGAAACCCCAAACCCCTAAACTCGAAACAGACAGCCCCAAACCCGAATCCTACGACACCCACAAAGCCAGAACCATCCTTTCGTCCGTCTGGCCTCAAAGCGCTGGATAGCAGAGAGGCCCCTTGCCTCCGCTGGGCTCTCTTTCATGATTCAGGGTCCTCCTACTTGTCCAGTATCCTAGGGGAACCAAAAGAAAAACTTTTGGATTACATATAGATTATTTGGGGGTTATAGTATCAAGGTCACCTACCCTACTACTAAGCTCAATAACTACTTGGACCCCGAGAACCTACTGCTCAAGGGTTCCTTGTTATGGTTTCCTTCCAAAGGTGGGTTTTCTAGGTCCCGGTAGTAGACGGTTTCGGGTAAGCCCTTACTAAAAAATGAATTCAGACCTCGATGCTTAGAGGGCCATGGGACTTAGTAACCGCGGTTATGAATAAGGTAGCTCTATCTCCGAAAAAAAGACCCTACTTACGAAATCCAAAGATCCTCGACGCCTTGGGATATTTACTCCAAAGAGGTTGGAGATGAACATTGCCTACTCTACTACCCAGAGAGCCCAATACCCTTTAATTAAGGAATATAGCTTAAATCATAATATGAAGCCCCTAATAATTTAAGGTATATTCCTTAATTAAGGGGTATTGGGCTCTCTGGGTACTGAGTCAGAGTTTTAGAGAGGGTTTAAGGATGATGGGAGCCGGAGAGCTTTTGGGTTTTCATAGGGTTCTGGGGTCATACGGTTGCTAAAAGTTTACCCTAAACCCTAAACCCCTAAACCCTAAACCGTTTCCCTAAGGTTTCCTGTCAAGGGTACCATAAGCGTTCTAGAAGGGTGCCAATAAGGCTGCAAGGCTGTAGGGTTTAAGGCTCCATGTACATTAAAGGCCTGAAACATATTCGTAGATAAGCTCCTCTTAATTAGCCCCAATAAGGGAGTGCTTAAAATGACTCCAAGGGCCTACCTTGCTAATAGCCAGAGAACGGTTTGGATTTGGGTTTGAGGGTGGAGGGTTCACAGTGCATGAACAAGTTATGCTTTGCACACCCTTCTGCTGCAGGAAGCGTCCGAAGCAGACTGAGGTTTCTCCCTTAACTATCGGCCTCTGGGCGAATGCTGCTGCATACTGGCCGTGCAGTTGCAAATGCTGCTGGATCCCCTCCAGTAGTACTGTACATTTGCGACTTTTCCATACTCTTTGTAGGAACCCCTTGAAGGGCTAAGTATGTACTGTATAGGTGCATTGTGCATGGTGCCTTCGGGATTACAGAATTTACAGTTTACGACGATACGTTACGTGGACTGACAGCAAATCAGGTACCCGAAGCCATGGAACCTAAACCCCAAACCCACACCCTGACCCCAAACCCCTAAACATCCGAAAAGTTAGGTTTCCCAGCCCAGCGGCGGAGTCACGTGGTTGTTGCCCAGCGCCAGCTGCAGGAGCGCACGGTGGTGCTTCAAAACGTCCGCCAGTGCGCCAACTCCTGTTTGTGGGTGTCTTGTCTTTTGGGGTGTCTTATGATTTCTTTGGGTTGCATGCTGAGTTCTTATTGGGGTGTACTCTTTGGGTTTCTTAAATAGGCATGCATGCAGCCCATGGACAATCACACATATTTTACCCAGCAGATCAGACCTTGCGGCTCTTTCAAGGTTGAAGGTTTAGTAGAGTTTAGGGTTACGGCTGAGGGTTAACGGTTAGGGTTTTTCTTGTAACATTTTATACAAGCTAGAGGTACTATAGGTAGGCACCCTGCCACAGGGATAGGCCAAAACGATCGAGCTCACCTAGAGCAGATAATGTACTTTGGAGAAAGGTGCAGTGACCTAAACCCCTAAACCCTAAACCCTAAACCCTTAGTCCAAAGCCCCTAGACTGACCCTATTCCTTAAACCCTAAACCCCAAGAGCCCAAGTGCCTAATTATAAGGACCTTAACCCGGAATAACCTACCTTTTTAAGGACTTATATATTGAAATCATAACAAGGAACCCTAAAAAGGTAGGTTTCTTAGGGTCCAGGTAAAGCTAAACAAACAGAACCCCAAAGAGGTGTACCTAGAGTCTCCATTGTAGTTCCTTTTTTTGGTTAACCAGTTTTATGGTTAGGATCCTATAATAGAGATTTTGGTTAACCAAAAAAGGAACTACAATGGAGACTATAGGTACTTGTCCAGTATCCTACGGGAACTAAAGGTTCACCTTTCGGGTTCTAGATAGACTATGTAGGGGTTCTTCTAGTATCCCAACAAGCTAAGGGTCACCTACCCCACCACTAAGGTGTACCAGTCGTCCCCTAAACCCTGAACCCCTAAACCCGTAGACCCCTAAACCCTCAAACCCTAAACCTAAACCCTAGACCTACAATCTGAACCCTTAAACCCTAAACTTTATGAAAGCCGCTTCCGGGCTCGGTTCTATAAGCGTTCTTTACAAGGGGGTATACAGCCCTCTGGGTCCATGTGCCCTTAATAAGGCTCCTTTAGCGGGCCCCTTTAATGGTATCATAACAGTTCAGGGACTGTGGCCTCAAAGTACCTACATAGGGACTACTTTACGGACAAAGTGTATGCTACTTTCGCACATGGGTAGTTGTCAAATTAGGGTCCCTTTTTTGGGTCCTTATTATAATACGGCACCTATTTGTTAGGGTACCCAAAAAGGGACCATAATTTTGACAACCACCCATATGGACCCGTAGGGTAAGGGTTCTATGACAGTCTCGAAAAAGTGTTCCCAAAGCGGGCCGAGGATTTGGTGACCCACCAAGAACAAGTTTTAAACCCCCCAAAGGGTCCTGTGTACTGTTATGGGGGATACTTCCCTAAGTCATACTAGTAATTCCTAATTTGGAAACCCTACATTCTACTATATCGCTACATAGGACTTCAACGGTGCTAGAATCATTGAGGGGACGGTTTAGGGTTCAGAGTTTCGGGTTTGCATTGCATCCGCGAGCTGCCATTCAGTAGTACCGAATTCCTGGCAGTTCCGGAACCCGCAGGAAACCCCGAAAACGACAGTGACCCTCCTCTTCAGACCCCCATTGCCATGTGATTCAAAGCGGAACATGACGTCCACGACGTAGCTCCGAAGGCATGTGCTCAACAGCGGCGAAGTATACAAAGCGGGACTCGGGCAGCCCCGCTCCGGCGGGACCATAAGCCCTCTTGCCGAATATTCTCAGCCACTCCCGGGAGTGCAATCGAGTGCAGCAGCCGTCATTCAGCCGCCCCCGAGTCGTTTGAGACAGTCGCAGTCCATGTCACATGCGGGGTTGTAGCGTGCCAGTACTGCGGGATTTCTGACGTCGCGGCCGGATCCAGCCAATTTACGCAAACACCAGAGCCCGCAGTGACCGAAGTCAGGCAGGTTTGCAAGCACCGCAGCGTCTCAGTTGAGGCCTCGGGAAAAACACCACGAAGCCACGACCACCTAGAATCTACCCGAAGGCACACAAGCCCTACCTGTGTTAAGAACTTGCATAAGCAACTCAGAACAAGGAATGCAATCATTTAGGTTTTCCGGGTCCAGGTAAACTATATAAGGGCTGGAACCATGTGACTCAAGAAAACATACTGCGGAAGATTAGATCTGTTGGGGCCGCATTCCCGCAGAGTTACCACATGTACCTTCTGTGTAACACATAGGGGTCGGAGGATTAGCTTCAGTATCCTCCTGTTCTCGTCCCAAATATATGCATGACATAAAAGTATTAAGGCCCTTATGTGGGATATAAAAGGGGTTTCCGGGTTGAGGATCGCCAAACTCCCGTCAATCTTGGGGTTAGGGTTAAGGGAAGCCCGAAACTTTCAGCCGATTGAATAGACAGGAAGCGAAAAATCCTGAGTTCCAAACCTGAAGCCCCAAAACCTCGCTTGGAGGTCTTTGGGTTGGAAGCCTGCACTCCCTACTCTCAACTGCTGCACACTCTGTGAGGTAGTCTAGAGGTACGCAGAGAGCCCAATACTCTGATTCAGGAAGATACTTCAACAAGATCAGAAATTTTTCTAATTATATTGACTATGATTTCCGACCTACAAAACCTAGAGGCTCCAAAGTAGTTCCTTTTTGGGGTTCATATATAGGATCCTATAAGGTAATCCCAAAAAGGAACTACTATGGAGCCCATGGGTATTCCTTAAACAAGCGATATCAGGGTTCGGGAGCGATGCGGCCCCATGCCCGCCCGAGACCCGAAAGCTGTGCCTGCGTCTGTAATTTGGTTGGTCCGGAGAAGCAGATTCTGCAGAGATCTGTTCGTCCGGAGGGCCTAGCGGAGGTCATGGTGTTTCAGAAAACCTCCCAAGCCCGTCAAACCCAGATAACATCATAGACCCCTCCCAAAAGCCCTTAAGTATATACTTGCATAACCATTACAGAACCCAACCCTCATGCACCCTCGTGAAACCCTTACAGAACCTTTATACGACCAAACACCTATCCTTACTACCCCAATAAGCCACAGAAATAAAAGGTTAAACTTTCCGGCTTCTACTAAACCCTAAACCCTGAACACTAAACTATAAGAACCCAAAATGTTCAAAGGTTAGGTATTGGGGATCTAAGTATCGGCTAGTTCAGGCCACCAGAGGTCTGGGTGCCAGGGCTTAGAGATTCCGGATGTATCTTTCTTGTGGGGGCTGGGGATCGGGATGGCTTAGGGCTAGTTTAAGATCCAGAGACTCCAAACTACTCAAAATTTTATGTGCTTTGCAAGATTGTCGAACTCGAATGTTGTATCGGCTTCTAAGCAATGACGCCTAACCTTGCTAATTAGGGTGTTTCCCTGCTGTTTAGGAGGGTGTAGGGCCTTAGGTGTCGGCTTTAGGGCTCCTTATGGTTGTTTGGGGATTAAAGGCTTCGACTTCGGGTTTCTTTTTGAAAGCTTTTCTCCCTGTTCACCGTTGCCTTGAGAGAAGGTTTAGGGGTTTACGGTTTTGGGTTTAGGGGTTTAGAGACCTCTTGGACAGGGCTTAGCTCAAAATGAAAGGGGGCTGACACACGTGCCTGACACCAACATTATTTGTAGCTATTCCAAACACATATTAGCGTCTTGAGCCTACTTATGGTGTTTCGAACCTGTGAGGCTCAGCGCCAAGATTTGGAGGTATCGCCAGGAAACAATACCGCCCTTACTTGGTGCCTTGTTCGCCACGAGCATGCCCCACCCGAAATGCTGAAGGCCGACGTACTGTCTGAGGCAATGATCTTCTCGGGAACTTGCTCTCCAATATCGGTAAGAATTGCTTCAACCCCCTTCATAGCAACAGCGCCATCCAGCATTAACATCAGCTCAGACTCTGCCGTTGATAAGGCGATCATGCTCTGCTTGCCACTTCTCCACACAATCGGTGCCCCACCATAGCTAACGAGCCATCCCCCATGGGAATGCCTTCCTTGCGGCGCAAACGCCGCGTCACAGTGCATGATGAGACCGGAGCCCTTCCATTGGACCGACAACCCGTAGCTGATCGTCCTCTGTAGGTATCCCAAGACCTTGCTCCCGATCTCAATGGTCCTCATCGGAAACCTTGAGCACATTGAAGCCATCATGCATGTCGCAAAGGAAAGATCTGGCCTTGTCCTCTGTGCGACCCATCAAATCTCGCCAGTTATCTGCTGTGCCCGACGACCAACTTCTGGCTCCGCGCCTGATCTCCGTTGTAAACACTATACGCCGAAACCCTGCAGCTCATAAAGATCTAAATCCTAAACCGCACAATCCGTAACCCTAAAACCCTAAAACCCTACAACCCTCAAACCCCTAAACTCCTAACCCCTAAAACCCTAAACCCTATAAAGCCTAAAACCCTATAAACCCTAAGTGGCATAGACCTTTAGGGTCTATGTGAGTATTCTGTGGGGGGAGTACTAGTAGCAGTGGTACTACTAGTCCTAGTACTAATACTAGTAGTACTAGCCAGTACTAGCAGTTAGAA
This sequence comes from Symbiodinium sp. clade A Y106, assembly GCA_003297005.1. Taxonomy (NCBI): domain Eukaryota; class Dinophyceae; order Suessiales; family Symbiodiniaceae; genus Symbiodinium; species Symbiodinium sp. clade A. The sequence continues at coordinate 24,714 of BGNK01006405.1, forward strand.
CTAGTACTAGTACTAGTACGAGTATTAGTACTAACACGTACTACTACTACTACTACTACTACTACTACTAGTACTAATACTACTACCAGTAGCAAAAAGTTTTTCCATTTCAACCATTTCAACCATTTCAGAACGGTTGAAATGGTTGAAATGGTTAAAAAACGTTTGTCTCCGGGCAAAGGCAGAAGGGTTTGAAATGGATGAAATGGTTGAAATGGCTGAAATGGTTGAAATGGTTAAAAGTTTTGGTTGAAATGGTTAAAAAACCTTTGTCTCCGGGCAAAGGCAGAAGGAATTGAAATGCATGAAATGGTTGAAATGGCTGAAATGGTTGGAATGGTTAAAAGTTTTATCCATTTGAACCGTTTCAACCATTTCGAAACGGTTGAAATGGTTAAAATCTTTATCCATTTCAACCATTTCAACCATTTCAACCGTTTCAACCATTTTTAATACTTTGGGCTTCCCCGGGAGCCCAGGAGTAAGAATTTTATCCATTTCAACCATTTCAACCATTTCGAAACGGTTGAAATGGTTGAAATGGTTAAAAAACCTTTGTCTCCGGGCAAAGGCAGAAGGATTTGAAATGGATGAAATGGTTGAAATGGCTGAAATGGTCAAAAGTTTTATCCATTTCAACCATTTCAACTATTTCGAAACGGTTGAAATGGTTGAAATGGTTAAAATCTTTATCCATTTCAACCATTTCAACCATTTCAACCGTTTCAACCATTTTTAATACTTTGGGCTTCCCCGGGAGCCCAGGAGTAAGAAATTTTTCCATTTCAACCATTTCAACCATTTCAAACGGTTGAAATGGTTGAAATGGTTAAAACCCTTTGTCTCCTGGCAAAGGCAGAAGGATTTGAAATGGATGAAATGGTTGAAATGGCTGAAATGGTTGAAATGGTTCAAAGTTTTATCCATTTCAACCATTTCAACCATTTCGAAATGGTTGAAATGGTTAAAATCTTTATCCATTTCAACCATTTCAGCCGTTTCAACCATTTTTAATACTTTGGGCTTGCCCGGCAGCCCAGGAGTAAGAATTTTATCCATTTCAACCATTTCAAAACGGTTGAAATGGTTGAAATGGTTAAAAAAACCTTTGTCTCCGGGCAAAGGCAGAAGGATTTGAAATGGATGAAATGGTTGAAATGGCTNACCATTTCAAAACGGTTGAAATGGTTGAAATGGTTAAAAAAACCTTTGTCTCCGGGCAAAGGCAGAAGGATTTGAAATGGATGAAATGGTTGAAATGGCTGAAATGGTTGAAATGGTTAAAAGTTTTATCCACCATTTCAACCATTTCAACCGTTTCAACTATTTCTAATACTCTGGGCGTCCCCGGGAGCCCAGGAGTAAGAATTTTATCCATTTCAACCATTTCAACCATTTCGAAACGGTTGAAATGGTTGAAATGGTTAAAATATGTATCCGTTTCAACCATTTCAACCGTTTCAACCATTTTTAATACTCTGGGCTTCCCTGCGAGACCAGGAGTAGGAATTTTATCCATTTCAACCATTTCAAACGGTTGAAATGTTTGAAATGGTTAAAAAATCCCTTGTCCCCGGGCAAAGGCAGAAGGAACTGAAATGGATGAAATGGTTGAAATGGCTGAAATGGTTATCCATTTCAACCGTTTCAACCATCTCGAAACGGTTGAAATGGTTGAAATGGTTGAAATGGCTACAATCTTTATCCATTTCAACCGTTTCAACCATTTTTAATACTTTGGGCTTCCCCGGGAGCCTAGGAGTAAGAATTTTATCCATTTCAGCCATTTCAACCATTTAAAAAACGGTTGAAACTGTTGAAATGGTTAAAAAACCTTTGTCTCCGGGCAAAGGCAGAAGGAATTGAAATGCATGAAATGGTTGAAATGGCTGAAATGGTTGAAACGGTTAAAAGTTTTATCCATTTCAACCATTTCGAAACGGTTGAAATGGTTGAAATGGTTAAAATCTTTATCCATTTCAACCATTTCAACCGTTTCAACCATTTTTAATACTTTGGGCTTCNAACCATTTCGAAACGGTTGAAATGGTTGAAATGGTTAAAATCTTTATCCATTTCAACCATTTCAACCGTTTCAACCATTTTTAATACTTTGGGCTTCCCCGGGAGCCCAGGAGTAAGAAATTTTTCCATTTCAACCATTTCAACCATTTCGAAACGGTTGAAATGGTTGCAATGGTTAAAAAACCTTTGTCTCCGCGCAAAGGCAGAAGGAATTGAAATGGTTGAAATGGTTATCCATTTCAACCGTTTCAACCATTTCGAACGGTTGAAATGGTTGAAACGTTAAAATTTTCACCCATTTCAACTAATTCAACCATTTCAACCTTTTTTAATACTTTGGGCTTCCCCGGGAGCCCCGGAGTGCGAATTTTATCCATTTCAACCGTTTCAAGTATTTCAGAATGGTTGAAATGATTGAGATGGATACTGGGAAGGTTCAAGAACAAAACAGTGCCACTTTGTTACGGGGACTTGGCGGGGCTCCAGAACAAAACCGTGACATTTGTTGCGGGAACTTGGAGGAGGTTCAGGAACAAAACCGCGACACTTTGTTAGGGGGATTTGGGCGGGC